>OX336358.1:2889760-3117260 GCA_946902875.1 Nematopogon swammerdamellus
GGTGTAGGGATTCATATTGATTATATGTATTTTTGTACAATTTGTATATGTGTGTATTTATATTTCATACTACTGTTCCCTCTTTAAAGAGTACTAAATTAGTACTGCATTGTCCGCCCCTACGTGTTTTCCACATCCCAAAGGTTAGTTAGTAAAGAATGCCGCAAGGCATTAAACTTTTGTAACCTTTTTATAAAAGGTGTACAATAAAGTATGTTTTCATTTCATTTCATTTTGGCGGATATAACCACAAATACAATTTATAAATGTTTTTTAAACGTTTTTATTTTTGTGGTAGGTACCGTAACCGTTTAAGACTTAAACTTCAATATAGGTGCCATGTCGTAAGGACAAAAGTAAGTATAGCCTCGGTAGCTCGGTAACTCAGCCTCGGTAGCTCAGGTACTTGGATGGGTGACCGCTCGACCATTGAAGGCTGACCGTGGTTCGGATTCCACGTTAAACTGTAGGTCCCTTCCCTTCTTACCTTACTAGGTGGCAGGGTTTATGACACCCGTATTGGTACCACCGCACTGAATGAAAGATCGGTCGAAACGGATATGTAAATAGTTCGTGTTTTCCGTACAATTCAGTGTAGACGACATGAAATGAAGGGAAGCCCTGACATGGCACCTAGTTCACCCAGTGTTATGGGCTGACATCACGGATGTTGTAGGTGATGTAGCCAACCGTGTCAGGTTCCATAAAAAAGGTAATTTTGTATTATAGGTACTCTTTAGGTAGTACCGCGTGGGGCCGGTACTTAAAAAGAATAGCCCCTACTGCATCTCTTCCCATGCCAGTGGCGATTCCTTTAAGTTGACTAGGTTGGCGCCGCCAAACCAAATAAAATGAATGCCAGCATTAATATCGAAGTATTAAGCAAAAACAAATGTGAAAAAATATCGAGGTTACATTATTTTTTATTATAAACCCACGATGAATAAGCTAAAACGTCAATCCCGTTACATAATTTGAAATTTCGCGCAAGGCATTTATTGGCCGGTTGGCTACATTTGAAGCGCCATCGTATTCCATACAAGCGGCCGATGTCTCCCCGTCCCACGCGCACCCGCTGATAAGCGTTTCGGGTTGGCGCAGCGGGGAGCGCATTTAGCGACTAGCGTAGCGAGCTAGGTTAGGTGAGTTGTGTGTGCGTGCGTGTGCACACTGCTGCGGCAGCGTATGCGTGACTGCTTTGTAAACAAAATCTCGCGAGTTGATAGCTGCATAATATATTCCGTTTTGTAGGTATGGACCTGTTGTGAATGAATCTTGTGCGGTGTTTAACTCCAGTGCGAAATCTATATATTGTATAAGTAATAATAAGTAAAAATAAGTAAGTAAAAATAATAATCTATAAATTCTTCTATATATATATCTATATATATATTTTCGAAGATTCGCGTTGCAGCTGTCAAGTTTAAATTATAGGACTGGTGTTTTATCTTTTTTGTTATTAATATAAATTTGCAACGTAGACTTAATATTTCAAGTAATATCGTTAATAATAGATAAAATCTGTGCGTGGAAGTATTATATTTGATATGCAGCGAGCCTAAGTCAAGAAATCCTACCAAGAAAAAAAGTGACCGTTAAAAAATGCGACACGTAGTATTCGTTCCAAGAAATTCATGTTACCGGTGAGCCAAGAGTGAAGAAAACACATTTCATGAGACGCTCACGGCTACTGCAAGATACTTATGACAAGGAAGTAGCGGAATACTGCAAGATTTGATGTAATCAGCTGGGACCTAACCTACAACGCGTGACATACATTTGGAGGGTTCTCTGGACAAAGGCGCTTGCAGAAGTAAATAAGCTGACCCGGAAGTGCTCTTCCCCGAAGGCGTGAGTAACGTGATATTTATTTAAGATATAATGCGACATACCTACATAAAATTTTATGAAATAACCTAACTTTTATAGATACACCTATTGTACTACGGCACAGATTGGCTCGACCTTGCTCGGGGCATATCGCGGTACCTCCGGGCACCGTAGGCGATTAGCCCACGACGCGAGGGACAGGTAGCTATATTTTAGAGTCCTTCACACCTGTTGCAGGTACAGCTATATACCTGCCGGTAGATCTACGCGACAAAGAGCCGATCGCCAAGCCAAATAATTATGCATGATTAGCTAGTTAACTTAGTCTACACACTCTCACCGATTCGTACACTGTTAGGTATATTATGTTTTACTTTTAAAATTGTTATATTATTATTTCATTAAGTACATTAGAAAATTATAACATTGACTATAAGTATAGATATATAAGTACGTACTTAGTGGAATATTAACTGTAAAAATAGTGCACACATAGTGGTACATATCACAGGATATTGTTGTTTATTACACACATATATACACATACATATAGACACTTGTATTTGTACGTATTGACCATAGAATTATTGTTGTTTATTATATGTGACACTTTTATTTGTATGTGCTGAATATATAGAATTCTACAAGGATAAGTAGTACTACATAAATATTATATATATATAAACATACTGACTACTACTGACATACTTGTCGTGTTACTTGCTCTGGTTCCTGCTAACCGAGTTGACCTTCTTTTTCATGCGCACACGGAGCGGCGCACGGGCTGCAATGGCCAGCGAGAGCGACGAGCGCCTGCAGAGCCTGCTACAGCAGACGGAGGAGCTGCGTGAGCTGAACGAGCGCCTCCTCACCGAGCAGGACGACAACTCGGCCGCGTTTGAGAACGTCTTGGCAGACAATGCTCGGCTCAAAGCGTTGCTCGCCAAGAAGGAGAGGTGCCTCGCGGAGCTCCAGGAGAGTGAGGAGAAGTGCATGGACATGATCTACTGGTACGAGAATAACCAGAAAGAGTTTGAGAAAGTCCTGGACTCCAACAACGCACTGCACAAGGAGTTGCTGGAGGTGCGGAGCAACAAGGACAGCAGCTGCTTGTACTCCTACGACGGGACCGCAGAGGAACTGCGCGAGGTGAGGGACCAGCTGAACATTGAGAGGAAGCAGAACGTCGCGCTGCGGAAAGACGTAGCGGAGAAGAACTCAGTCATCCGCGACCAGTCACTGAGATTGACGGAGCTGGAAGCAGCCGTTCGCTGCAGCGCGAGCGCACACTCCACGACACCCCGGCGAGCTCGTTGCCCCTCCCCCTGCCCCGCCGTAGAATGCGTCGTTATTCTCGACACCCCAGTGGATCGGCAAACTGTGTCTCCACAGGAGTCCCCGCGGCACACCCCCCCCTTCTACAGAGCCACTTCTTTCCCCCATCCCCCCCACTGCCATGCGATCAAGCGAGCCACCTGCAGCGGCAAGTACCAGCTCTGCCGCCGCCACACCGCCTCCTTCCAGGATAGCACACAGCGTGGAGACCACTACGTCAGGTGGGAAGTCTTCCAAGAAGAGAAAGGGAAAGGGAAAGAAGAAGACAGCGGCCAAGGAACCCCGTTCAGCTGTTGGTAAAGGAAAAGGTCGACATGGGAAGCAACCGGTCCCCCGTGTCTGCGTTACCGAGCCGGAAATACCGACAGCACCACTTCCCCGGACCACCACCACCGTGCCGACCCCCCCGCCAACCCTCGTCCACTCCAGCTGCGCGAAGCCGGTCAGAAGGATCGTGATACTCGGTGATGAGCTCGCACTCAACATGGGTCGCACATTCCACGAGTCGCGACAGTCGTCGGACACCGTCTCGACCACGTGCAAGCCAGCGGCGAGCATCACTGACATTATTAAGGACCTTCCGAGACAAGTGAGCAAGCTGGACGAGAAAGATATAGTTATCTTGTTGGTAGGCGGCGCGGAAACTAACACAGACACAGTAGCTTACCACAGCTGTGTGAAGTATGCAGTCGAGGTCTGTAATGCGGCAAAGGTAACAATATTCATCAGCTCGCTACTATATGTGCCGACTCGACTGCATGATTCGCACAGAATCAATACTGCCGCACACAGGAGCAACCATCTAGTGTATATGTTGACCAGGAGCGTTCCTAACACCATCTATATCGATGTGAATGGGCTGGGAAAGTCATGCTATGCACTGGATGGCCGTATTAATAGCATGGGCCGAAAACTAATCCATTCAAATGTACAGAACTGTAATCTTAGTATGAAAAAATCAAATCTACACTTTGTAGAATTAGTAAATAATAATCCTAAAGATAAGCCAATAGAATCAAACTCTTTTTTATGTTAACTTCTGTTCTTAGTGGCCGTGATTCATTTGAAACCAAATTAAATTCTCCTAAACATTGTCATCTATTAAAAAATAAGTCAAATTGCAAAAATAAGCTAGTTATAAGTCATCAAAATGTACAGGGTCTGCGCGGTAAAAATCTACTATTAGAATTAGTTTTAAAAGAAAATCAAATTGACGTTTACTGCGTAACCGAGTCCTGGATAGATTGTAATGAATTAAGCACTCAATGTATTAATAACTATTCTATTATTAGCAGTAGCCATCGAAAAAACTTTATAAGAGGTGGTACTTTAATTCTTGTGAAGAACGGTCACAAAGCTAAGAACAGACTAGATGTAGTAAAAATGTCAATAGAAAAAGAATTTGAAATAAGTTGTATAGAAATGGACTCAATATTCATAGTATCAGTATATAGGTCACCATGTGGGAATATGCAATCATTTATAAACAAATTGGAAGAATGTCTGTGTAAATTAAATACAAATAATAATAAATTAATAATTGTCTGCGGAGACTTTAATATTAAATTTCCCTTAGAAGAAGGAGGGCAACATGAGCTATCTGATTTGATGGATAGTTTTTTGCTTAGACAAACAATCTTCCAATATACTAGAGTGACAGATTCGTGTTCATCCTGCATTGATAATATTTTTACTGATTGTAAATTACTAGATTCAAAAGTATTTTCTGGAATATTGTCAGATCATTATGCGCAGTTAATTTCTATAAATTACTCAACAAGTAAGAATACTGTCTCGGGCAGGATGAAACGAATATCAAACAAGGGCCAGATAAACGCGTTAAACTTAGACTTACAATCTGAATTCCAGGGTAATAATATTTATAGTTTTAAAGACTTCTTTAATATATTTATAAGATACCTAGACAAGCATCTGCCATTAAAACGTATATGTGTAAATAATAAAAAAACATTTGCCGACTGGGCTACTCCAGCTATTGTTATTTCTAAAGACAAATTATTTCATTTATACGACCTCCTAAAAGTTAACAATAACCCAGATCTTAGATCTTATGTTACACGTTACAGCAAAATCTTTAAACAAGTTACCATTAAAGCCAAGCAACTGTTCCTTAAAAACAAAATTATGAATTCAGATAATAAAATCAAAATGGCCTGGAACATAATTAAAGAAGAAACTGGCAAATCTAAAGACTGTAACACCAAGCTAGAGTTAAAAATTGGATCAGAAATTATTTCAGATAATACAGCGATTGCCAATCATGTGAATAAATTTTTTTCCACAATAGCCCATAATACTACTCAAAGTCTAAAGGCTAGTAAAGAAGTATCGTTAAACTACCTCAAATCATTTATCCCTCGGAATTCTGAATCAGCGAAATTTGCATCTGTCACATACCTAGAGACTGAGAGAGTAATAAAGGACCTGAAATCTAAACGTTCCCTAGACCTGTGGAGTCTATCACCTGTATTATTGAAATCTGTAACAAGTGTTATCGGCCCGCTAACAGATATTGTAAATGACTGTCTAGAAAATGGCATATTCCCAGATTCATTAAAAGTAGCCAAAGTTATACCTTTGTATAAAAAGGGATGCCATAACAATGTTGAGAACTATCGTCCTGTTTCTATATTGCCAGTTTTCAGTAAGGTTTTTGAAAAAATCTTGGAAAAACGGCTAATTAAATTCCTTACAGATAATGAACTTTTAAATTGTAAACAATATGGATTTCGGAAAGGACTCTCAACGGGTGATGCTATAGCTTCTATGGTAAAATCAATATTAACTTCTCTAGACAACTCTCAGCATACTTATGGCATTTTTTGTGACCTATCCAAAGCCTTTGACTGTGTAAATCACGAAATATTATTAATGAAGCTGGAACATTATGGCATAAGAGACAATGAATTGCGTATATTTCAATCATATTTAGAAAATAGAGCTCAAATATGTGACGTCAATGGCTTAAAATCGAATGTAGAATCAATCACAATGGGTGTGCCGCAGGGTTCTATCCTGGGACCATTATTGTTTCTAATATATGTTAACGACATCTCGAGCTGTATAACAGACGATATAGAGATGGTAATGTTTGCAGATGATATCTCAGTTGTACTGAAAAACAATGATATAAGTAAACTGAGAGAATCCTTTTTAACTGTACTAGAATCTCTAAAATCTTGGTTTGAGTGCAACAATCTATTGCTAAATGTCAACAAAACTAATATTATGCACTTTGCTCTTGGGACTCATAGACGTAATAACAATGATAGCATATTAAAAACTGCAGATAACTTGTCATTAAACCTTGCTAATGAACTAACTTTTCTTGGGGTAATATTTGATAAAAGTTTTACTTGGAAAGCCCACATAAACTCTTTAGCTGGTAAGTTGAGTTCCGCATGTTATGCTATCAAAAAAATTAAAGAGCTAGGCGGGACCCATGCTGCAAAAACGGTTTATCATGCTTATTTTGAGAGCATCATGTCATATGGCCTAATGTTTTGGGGAAATGCAGCAGACTCAAATAGAATATTTTTATTACAGAAGAGGGCCTTGAGGTACATCCTAAATATGAAAACTAGAGATACTTGTAGGACAGCGTTCGGAGAGATAGGAGTCATGACTTTACCAAGTGCATATGTTTACCAGAACATATGCTATGCCAGAAAATACATTCATGATTCCTCTCTCAATTCCGACAATCATAACTATGACACACGGGGTAAGAATAATGTACAACTAATAAGACATAGATTAGCTAAAACTACAAAAAGCTTTATTTGTAATAGTGTTAGATTTTATAATAAACTGTCTCCTAACATAAAACAATTAGATGACAATAATTTTAAACGACGGATTAAAATAATGTTAATTGAAAAGAGTTATTACAGTATTAAGGATGCATTAACTGACCGTAATTTTATCTAAGAGTCTGACTACTATTTTTCCCACTAACAAATTTTGACAATTCGATACACTTTGTATCATTTGATTTTTAATATGACTTATTACATTTCTTTGTAATAAACGTAAAGTAATTGTTTTATTTGACTTGATATAATATGAAATATCAAAATTGACGATGGCACTATACACCAGATATAGGTAATTTAAATAGGCAGTGTGGTCAGATTCTTCATTATTCATGTTTATGCTGTAAATATTAATGCTCTTGTGAGCGGTTAATTATTTTAATTATTTGTGAGCGGGTTAATTATTTGTAAGTTACTATAATATAATACTTTTAAGGTACTAACAAAACATTGTGACTTGCGAAGTTTGTTTGTCAGTTCTTCTTCGCATTGAATTTAGAACTGGCGGAATTTTCGACATGTCCAAGCGTAGGTTACCTACCTGTGGATGAAATTATACAATAAACAATAAACAATATAATAGAAGATCTTTTCGAAAAACCATTCTCAACGAGGACATTTTCTGAAAAAACTTTTAATTGTTCAAAACTGTCGCCCTTGCCCAAGTTTGTCGAATTTGGAGTATGTACACAAAGACAGCAAAAGGGAATATTATGGTCTTTCAGTTTTTGAACTCATTGTGGTAGAAATAAATTAACGCGTAATTTATGAAATTATGAACGAAAAAAATCCTTAGCCAGAGCCAACCCACTACTCAGCACCAGGAGTCGCTACTGTCCCATGCATGTCGTAAAAGGCGACTATGGGATAAGGACAAGATGCCGTGCTAAAGGGCGATAGGTTCGCCACCTCTCACCTTGGCACGGTACTTCCACCGAGTCATGCAGCAGGTGGGTCTTCGTGCCTTACTTGCTGCTTGATCGATTGAATCTTGTTCGAATACTTGCTAAACGTGGTGGTCGGTGTTGTGCTGTAATTTACCAGAGTTCTTGCGGCACAACACCGATTACTCTGCTTACCCCGATTTTCGGGATTCAGCGTGTGTGATATGATAAGATAACTGATATCTATGTATGTATCTTTAGTTTGGTGGTTTTTAGAATAAAGTTCATGTCATGTTCAGTTCATGTACACTATCCGCTAAACCCGTGAAGTCAACTCATTGCACGTTGTTGCTGTTGGAGCTAGTTGCCATGTCAGTATCCCTTTGGCCACTTGTACTCTTTTCAATTCCTTGGCCAAAGCCAAACCGCTTAACTCCAAATGGGCGATGGTATTTATCGCCTCTGGTCACTTGTAGCAACCCTAAAACGTTAATTCCAACCGTGTTTAGCGAACTGACCAATGCGAAGCGAGCCATTGGCGTGGCAGCAATAATGGCTTCGGAGAAATCTGAGCAAAATCTACCTATTGATTATGAAAGGTTATTTTCTATTGGTCGAAGTACCGACGCACCAAAGTGGTCGATATTGGACACAGGGGAGCTAAGCCCTGACAGCGGGAAAATTGTGACAAGTCCGAGTGCAGTCTAGCTGCCATATGAATGATCAATAAAATACAAATACAATAACGACAGAAATTTATGAAGCAAATGTGGAAGCGTCGGGATGGGTCGCCCTAGACGCACGCACCTGGACCAGATCGGGCATGTGCTCAAAAGGGGTCAACTGCGTACCTAGTACCCGTAACCGACGAGCATGCATGAAGAACATTATGGGAGTGGAAGAGGCGGCAGAGGTGTGTCAGGATCGTGGCAAGTGGAGGTCCGTTGTCTCTGCCTACCCCACCGGGAAACAGGCGTGACGCTATGTATGTATGTATGTAAATACAATATTGAGCGTGTCAACCGAAGAGACGAAGATCGTTAGAGTAAACTTGTCGTTGGCGGTCACGGAAAGGGAAACGGAGTGTGGGAAGACCAGCCGCCTGGTGGGACGACGACATCAAGAACGTCGGCGGAAAGCAGCGGTACCGCTGAAAGTCGGGAGGACTGGAGGAAAATTGAAGAGGTGTACGCCCAGCAGTGGACGCTTACACGCTGACTGACTTATATTAATTTCTTTTCCATATGGGGGACGAGCGCGCGGCGCAAGCATAAATTCAAAGCTCTGTGCACCGTCTGACCAATCAGCGAGCGCCTCTCTCCTCACTAGTTAGGTTCTGCTCACCTGCCCGCCTAAGGGGACGTCAGACGTAAATAGCTCCGTAACCGAGTTAATGTTAGGGTTCCGTATAATAACACAATCAACTTCACCTGCCTGCCGGGGGCGGGCGGTGCGAAACCCTATGGAGCGTGTAGAATGGACGGATAAATTGTTTTGGTCGGCGTTAACTGAAGGTGTTCTTCTCGTTGTTGACTTTAAAAGGCCGATATCGACCGCGTAGCGTCCGCCACTTAAGTGAACTGGAAAGTCCACTTTTCTCATACACCAGGGGAAGTCGCTTTCCAAACCCGTAAATCTTGCACTACCATTTTAAAATTTTTGTGTGTAAAAGTTATTATCAATATCTATGTCCCTATGTTGTCCCTTTTTCCTTATTTAATTTAAAATGAAATATATTTGATTATGAAATATGAAAATATAGCAATTTTAGGCCTAACTTTCATAGTTTTTATATGGAAAACTATAAAAAACAATTCAAATTAAGACATAGGAACATCCAGTAGGCTTTTGTTAATAGCAAAAAAAATATATCACTTAAATTGAGGAAAAATAAAGACATTAAAAAAGACTTCGGCTGAATGATGATTCACAAATATTTTGTAGGCAGTTTGATCCTGGGCTGCAGTTGTCCTTTTCACGTGCGTTGGCAGCGGCGCGGCCCACAGCGACAGCAATACGATGAAAGAAATTCGAAATTTGAAAACGGTTCGCAAAACACGATGCTCTTAAGAGCAGACACAGAGCTTAGTTACGCAATTATTTATCTCCATACAAAATTGTGTTACGGGGCTTACCTTTCTACCTTGACCGATATTTTATAATTATTTTTTATAAATTTATTTCGTTACTCTCCTATCATCCATTCTGCCAACACCGAACCTCCGAAGCATTCATTTTTAACCCCGACGCAACAAAAAGAGGGTTGTTATAAGTTTAATATGTGTGTGTAATTTGTGTACGTGTGTACGTGTGTAAGGGTGTGTCTGTCTGTGGCATCGTAGCTCCCAAACGGATGGACCGATTTGGATGCGGTTTTTTTTAAAAAGCTTGAAATAAAAGCTAAGTTAAAAATTTTAAAAAATAATTTTCGTTTACTTCCTTAAAGGAGTCGGGGGACCGCTAAGTAAATACAATATAAAAAAAACTCAGAGCTGCGCGGGTATTTACTTAGCGGTCCTCCGACTCCTTAAAGTAAGTAAACGGAAATTATTTTTGACTTTTTAAGGGTCGGGGTTTTTTTTTCAATCGTTGCCACTATATCTTCTTTCGGACCACAGCGCTCACGCAATACACTATTTCTCAATTTATTTTTCATTGTAACATAAATTTCAATACATGCACAACGCCCGCATTTCCACAGCATTTATCCTGCTTTCATGCTTCGTCAAAATAGTATATTTTTTTGCAAAAACCCGCTCCAATACGTTTTTGTAAGTAATTTCAGAGGAATTTTCATCATTTTTCCTATCGAGCGAAGTTAATCAAAGCATATTTTCAAAAAGCTATTTCGTTTTGCCCTGTTAATGAACGAGTCGTCGAGATGAATTATTCGCAACTTCTACAGTTCTTTTCTGTTCTGTGCTTCGTACATTGAAATTAAATTGTAGTGGACAGAACAGATCTGAACGTAATTGAATTGAATGGCATTGGGATGGATTTCATTGTGCATGTAAAACTGTCCCACCCTTCCATTAGCTCACCAAGTGGCGGAGTAAAACCTACCCGGATTCTATCGAGGCTGACGTCGACATAAGTAAGTGTTCAGTAACCACTGTTGATCCGTGTCGCTACTTATACTGGTTTTTCTGTTCTGTGCTTCGTACATCGAAATTCAATTGTAGTGGACAGAACAGATCTGAACGTAATTGAATTGAATGGCATTGGGATGGATTTCATTGTGCATGTAAAACTGTCCCACCCTTCCATTAGCTTACCAAGTGGCGGAGTAAAACCTACCCGGATTCTATCGAGGCTGACGTCGACATAAGTAAGTCTTCAGTAACCACTGTTGATCCGTGTCGCTACTTCTACTGGTTTTTCTGTTCTGTGCTTCGTACATCGAAATTCAATTGTAGTGGACGAACCGATCTGAACGTAATTGAATTGAATGGCACTGGGATGGATTTCATTGTGCATGTAAAACTGTCCCACCCTTCCATTAGCTTACCAAGTGGCGGAGTAAAACCTACCCGGATTGGTACCACCGCGCTGAATGAAGTTGTATTCAGAATACTGAAAGGGGGATTGTGTGCGTGAAACTCAATAACCGGATTGATACCACCGCACTGACTGAAAGGTCGGTCGAAACGACTACGTAAATAAAGGTTGACTGTAAGAAATCTCTGTAGGGGTTAAGTCCGCCTTTGCACCTTATGTAAATTTTCTAATGTATTTGTTAATGTTTAATTTTTACTGGAGCAATAAAGCATTTTCCATCTATCTATCTATCTAAATAGTTCGTGTTTTACGTCCAGTTCAGTGTAACCGGCACGACCCCTTGGTCGTACCATTGTAAGCCACTGACATGGCACCTAGTTCACCAAGGTGTTATGGGATCTAGCAAACCATGTCAGTATCTATAAAAACCGGCCAAGTGCGAGTCGAACTCGCGCACCGAGGGTTCCGTATCGCCATGTCATGGTCAGCGCCACTCACGCCATCTATGTATTAGTTAAAATGCTTCATACTCTTTTCGGTAGATGGCGCGCATACAATTTTTGTTTCTAGTATGGGGCCCCGTGATTTTTCACTTTTTCTTATTTTTATTATTTGTTGTTATATCGGCCATAATTAATAACACATATTCTGTAAAAATTTCAACGGGGTACCTATTACGGTTCAAGAGATACAGCCCTCGGATAGACGGACGGACAGACGGCATGGGCTTAGTAATAGGGTCCCGTACGACGGATACGGAACCCTAAAAAAAAGGAAAAATCACAGCACAAATTCTCTAGGAGTAATTGCATATTAAGATGGCCGTTCGCATCATTTCCTACCCCTACGCAACCAACCCTTATTTCCTGTATCGATTTTATCGCGATAACGGTTGCCTCCTTTGTCCGGAATAATCTCGGGAGTGATAGAGTAACTGACGTATGGCTTACGGTCTATTTCACATCTCCAGTTAAGTATCGCTTAATTTTTTTTCTGACAGACAACCTAACAGGTTTAATTTCAAATGTTAATTTTATTGCTCGGATCAAAATAGAATACAGTTGGCAGGAATGAACCGGCAGCTACATTTTACCTCTAGGTGGTCAAATCGGACCATATTAGTTAAAACACCGGGTTCTTCAAATTATCAAGTTACCTTCAATTCTCACACTCAACTCTTTTCCAACTACCTACTTACTTACTATTAACTTGCTCTCAAAAGGTTTTATGGTTTATTATAGTTTAATTTAGGTATGGGTGGCTGAGTCTGAGGGGCCAAAGCACATGCTCCGACCAGCCAATACCACACCTGAGAAGGTAGGTGCCATACCGGAGATTTTCCTAGATTGCTGGATATACTGGACTGGAAGGAGAACACAACCGAGGCTGCTATGCGGCCATCTTACATCCAGTACGGCGGTATCAACCCAGTCGGCTACAATTTGAGTCTGCCACCTAGTAAGGGGCAACGGGAAAAATAAATTGTATAAACTGCAACCATTAAACAATTTTTAAAACCTATACCCATTCATAATACTCGCATTTTCCTTTGAGGAAATGTTATATGGAGTTATCGCTCCGAAGAAATATACAGAGAAGCGTGGTTCCAGGGGCTGAGGTATGGGGTAAGGTAGCGCGGAGGTGGAGCGCAGAGTCGAGCGGAAGAGGGGAACGCGCGCGGGGCGGGAAGCGTGCGGGAGAGAGGCAAGGGGTAAGGTGAACGATCGCACTCGTGCGTCGTTGCAACGACGCACGAGTGCGATCGTTTGCGTCGTGCATATTGTTTTTTCATTCTAACACTTCATCTCCAGATTCTCCATCGCACCTTCGCGTCGACGACGATGTGTAAATGTATTAGTTTAAAGTAGGCTAGGCGCGATTGCACCAGGCAGGCGACGACTGCGCGCTGCGGCCTCTCGCGCTCGACTAAGAGATTTGAGGATCGTGAACCGCAACTCGGTGGAACATGTTAGTGATTGCCGAGTGATTTATCTAGTACGCTAGTACATAATATATCTTCCAAAAATAGCCTACTCCAAGCGAGACACTTTCAATACAAAGAAGAAAAATAAAACACAAAATCTTTCACAATTTCTTAAACAGGGCGGCGTCCGCGTCGCGTCCACCTACGCGTAGACGCTGACAGCTATTTGGTCTACGTGTCTGCGTGATACACGCCAGGCTGTAGTCTGGAGGCTTTCACGGATGACATAACACGCATTGTTGGCTAGTTTCGACGTCGCGTCAGAACGACATCGGTGACGTCCGCTGTTGAATGCTACCTGCGACCACAGAGTGTGTTGGGTCTGTAGAAAATTCTGCGGACTTTTGTATTTTTATTGACATTAAAAATTCCTTCGACGGGCATTGCGGGCAACGAACAGTCGACTGTTGCTATTAGAAAGCAACAGTCGATTGTTATGTAACGCTGGGCGTGGTCAATTCTTGGATGGGTGACCGCTCGACCCTTGGAGGCTGACCGTGGTTCGGATTCCACGTAAAACTGTAGGTCCCTTCCCTTCCTACCTTACTCGGTGGTAGGGTTCAACCCGCCCGGGTTGCTACCACAGCACTGAATGAAACGTCGTTCGAAAAGGCTATGTAAATAGTTCGAGTTTTCCGTCCAGTTCAGTGTAGCCGGCACGATCGAAAGGAAGCATTGACATGGCACCTAGTTCGCCCGGTGTTATGGGCTGACAATTGACATCACGGATGTTGTAGGTGATGTAGCCAACGGTGCCAGTTTCCATAAAAAAAAACAACAGGTGAATGCACAAATGGCTGACTTCTGCACATAGACCTCCCCTCACAAAGGCAGAAACACCAGCGGTATAATAAATGTAGATGGACAGAACGTTATGAGAATCTACAACACAATCGCAGCATTTCAATATCTGACTGGAGCTCAAATACCTAACGTCGCTGATTCAACCACGAAATCCCGACAGATGGTAAAATGTCCGCACGCTTATGTGCATTCAAAAAAAAACTTAAAAGAAAATAATTTAGGACTATCTTTTGCCTGCGGATTCGCCCGCATAGCCTATGCCAGAGCCGACTGTCATTGTCTCCCTCTACGGAGACAAGCCATGCTGCATCGTCATAGCCCACAGAGCATCGAATACCGCGCGCGCCCCCTCCTAGAGACGCCCTGAGCGCGATTTCCCTACAACGCCGTTGAAGCCTGTGGGCGTGGCCTATGACTTACATATGTGTGTTGTGCGTGTGCATTTGTTTTGTGCGTGTGCCTAACTTCCTCCTCTTTGTGTGTAGTGTCGATACTAACACACACACACATACGAAGCGCTAGCAGCACTGCGAGCGTCATTGGGTTTCAAATATTATTATTATTTTCGCCTCTAGAGATGCGCGCGCGGTATTCGATGCTCTGTGTCATACATAGCCCCACTGCGACGTTGCTATCGCTTACTCGCTCTCGCTTGCCTACCGATGGAAGGAGTGAGAGAGAAACATGAAATCGCTCACCCTTCATCGGGCGACCGCCGCAATCTTCGTGTTTCTCTCTCACTCCTGTCATCGGTAGGCAAGCGAGAGCGAGTAAGCGATAGCAACGTCGCAGTGGGGCTATGACGATGAAGCATGGCTTGTCTCCGTAGAGGGAGATAATGACAGTCGGCTCTGCCTATGCCCATCGTGAAGGTCCATTCTAATTCTAATAAATATTGGTCAAAGAAATTTTTAAATCAGATGAGTATTTTATCGGAGGAACTTGCGGAATATCGGAGAAACTTCCTTCCCTTATTCCTTGCCATCCAACCTATCTCGCAGCACTCGCCGCAGAGAAACTGAGCACCCTTTTGCTGTTGACATTGGGCTTTTGAGAACCCATCGGTTCTCAAAATCGTTTCTTTGTCGCACAGGGTGTGGAACTGTCTCCCGGCGAGTTTGTCTCCCGAATCCTTTAACCTGGGTGTCTTCAAACGTCGTATCAACGGGCTAGATAGCCTAGCGACAGTCCGAAAATCTGCTGGCATGGCGCCTCACTGAGCGTGATTTTGCGAGGAGAGGTGTTTTTGGATCTGTCGACTGTACCATTGGTCCCCCGACACAGCCACCGATGTTGGTTTACAAAAAAAAAAAAAAAATCGGTTTCCGTTTTCACCATTTGGTTACGGAACTCTAAAAATTGCAGAGTTACCTATCAAAACCGCTCAACAAAACCGCTGCTAGTATTCAATAAATATTTTAAATTAGATCATAAAACTTCGCTTATTAACAGATATCAATATAAAGCAGATCCTATTATAAGTTTTCGATAAAAAAAAACAAAATGTTTTTTCTTACAAAACACCGAAAAAACTACAAAATTTAGACTTACGATTAAACTACTATCGAGTACGTCTGTCCCTTTCTTTCTCTCACCGATTCTTTATCGCCATAACCCGCCCTTTCTCTGCAGTCATACAGACTCGGTTCTACTATAGTAGTTAATTCGAAATCCAACTAAAGCCATATAAATATTTTTTTTTTATTGTTTCCGAAATAGCTGGCTGTGTCCGAGGTCGAAGCCTCAGGCGCAGCCAATATCACCCCCGAGGAGGTTCCAGTCCGGCTTGGAGGTGGACTAATGTCGCTGGGGAAAGGCTATTTACCCGCAATTTGAAGATCCGTGGATTGTAGGAGTGGGGAAAGATATTCCCCGGAAGCCCGTTCCACACATTTGCAGTGCGGCACAAGAACGATTTAGAGAATCGTGCCGTTCGAAGTACTCGTCTGTCCACTACAAAGGGGTGTTCCGCGAGAGTATGGCGGGTTTGGCGAAGGCGAACAGGAGGAGGAGGGATAAGGGAAGCAATTTCGTCAGAGCAGCGGCCATAGTAGTACCGATAAAACAGGCTCAATGACCCAACGATACGTCTGTGCTTTAGAGGTGGAAGGTCCTTTGTGAGTACAGAGTCGCCAATGAGGCGAATGGCTCGTCGTTGGATAGAATCCAGGGCTGAAAGAAGGTACTCAGGGGAACCCTCCCAAAGATGACTGCAATATTTCATCACCGGTCTTACTTGTGCTTTATAGAGTGTAAGCAATTGGACCGGCGTGAAAAATCGCCGACATCGGCATCGGTAGAGTATCCCTAATTTTCGAGATGCTAGTTTCGCTTAGATTCTATGAACGATCGAAATCCAACATCCCTGGACACCTCCATACCCAGGACGCCCAGACTACCACCATTGGGGACTTGGCTGCCCTGGAAAGTTGATAAATAAATATAATTACTCAATAATCAATTGAGAATAAATAAATATAATTACTAATTATTTGACTTATTGCGGTTTGGCCTTTGCGCATGGATACTTCAAACAACCTAGATAGTTCACGTGCTTTGCGCCCGCGTCCCCCATAAAGTGTGTGATTGTCACACACCCGCACTCAGTCACGTGTTCAAATATGTGTGC
This sequence comes from Nematopogon swammerdamellus, assembly GCA_946902875.1. Classification (NCBI taxonomy): domain Eukaryota; kingdom Metazoa; phylum Arthropoda; class Insecta; order Lepidoptera; family Adelidae; genus Nematopogon; species Nematopogon swammerdamellus. Next base: position 2,906,561 of record OX336358.1, read on the forward strand.
GTGCAGTCAACATGGGCTAACTGGCTGCCAATTTCTAAAGGGCAAGAAAGAAAAGTCACGAAAAAACGCAATAATTCATACATCACGTATACGCCAGTTAGATATTTTAGAAGTTTATTAAATAACTTCAAAGATTTGCACCGTCATCTTGATGACCGACCAGCCTCAAGGGTTCACGGTCATCTATCCAAAGTCCGAACGCGTCCGATGTGCTTATATTAAACGATCGAACAACAATGCATTATACCGCCGAGCAACCGAAAGGTTAACACAACACATCGATAAGTACAGTTGCTTTAACGAGTCATGAGCGCACTTTTCATTGGTCGGTTTGACGGGATGTGACGTCGACGGCGCCCACGCTTCACGCGATTGGTTCGTCAGTCAGCGTCAGTCGACGCTCGTCGCCTTTTGGGCTCACACGCGTCGTTCGACTACTATACACTTGCGTGCAATGTTAGTCCACTGTCCATCTGTGCTCATGACTCGTTAAAGCAACTGTAGTACGTAGATATATTTTTCTCCCCAGTGGATATTGTACGAAAACCAGCAGCGGTTGACTGCAGCGGCAAACCGAAATACCTGTAGTGAGAATGTACCGCAGTGCAAGCTGCCGACTACTCGGCGCCTGCCTGAGATAAAGGAGAAACATGATTCGCACATCTATCACGATATTGCAATGAAATACACACAATTGCGCATACACTTTTTAGTTTCTTCTATGGGGACCCCCGTGAATTTTTTACTTTTTCTTATTTTTATTATTTGTTGTTATATCCGCCATAATAACACATATTCTGTGAAAATTTCAACGGGCTACCTATTACGGTTCAAGAGATACAGCCCTCGGACAGACACACGGACAGACAGACGGCGCGGCGTAGGCTTAGTAATAGGGTTCCATACGATGGATACGGAACCCTAAAAATTTGGTTGTCTGTAAAGTTGGTTTACGGACGATAGTTTTACGTGATGATGTCATAAAGTAAATCAGTTCCGGCAGATATTTACCATGTAAAATTAATTTAAGTACATGATAAAGATGTGATAATAACTAATAAAAAATATGAGAAAATAACGACTATTAATTAAATTAAAAAACCTACATAACGCCATCTACATGTTCAACGTTGCAACAAATACCTAACTGCTAAATCAAGTATACCGCTGGCTGAAGTATTTAATTTAATATTGACGCTAGATGTGGACGCAAGATGTCGCTCCATGAAATTCACATACTGTTGTCACATACTGTTGAGAAAATTTGCAGCGATAAGTAGACGGTCGACCGACACGTGTATAACACGTCTGGTCAGTGATGGTGGCAGGGACCGCGGGTTCGAGGCTCGCAAGAGACGGAGAAAAATATTTTGTATTTCCTACTATTGTATATGCCTCTCTATCGCGCTCTCGCTTGCACACACAGGTCTCTATCGCGCTCTCGCTTGCACACACAGGTTTAGATGGAACGTTACACTTCTTCGTGCGTGCAGCCGGTGTTCATCAATTTATAAGACGTGACATCATCACGTCAAAAAGATAACAATGTAAGTTTAAACAGCGTATAAAACCAGTTAGACGTTTCCATAAATAACAAGAGTTAAAATTAAATTTATACTTCTCAGTTCATGTGATCAGGTTTTACTTGTATGATCAGTCCATATAATGTATGATCTGTTTTGATTATAATGTAGACTTTATGACAGGCAGACAATTTCATCGAAATTGTTTTATTATCAAACTTCCATTGCATGAACAAATAGAAGATTGTTTTCTTAATGCTACCACATTGAAGCTAACTTTATGTCATGTTGTATAGGTGTTGCGTCTCACGATGGCACATGATGGTTACATTTTAAAAGTTACGTCTTCGTACGGAAGCCTATTACCAAGCCTACGCTGTCTGTTTGTCCTACTTTTTTTTTATGGGAAGCACGACATATGGCGCGCGCCAGACTAACGCAGAGGTGTAGTCCGACGGCGCCCACGGGCATTCAGATATTTACGGGAGCTGCGAATACCATGTCGGCCGGCTAGGTGCACCTTCACATTATGTTTGAAGGATCCCCAGACTGTACATTAGAGGAAAGGATGCAGGTAGCTGGTGTAAATAAAGGTTTTACAGGATCGATTTGTCCTAAGTGGGGTGATGTCGACAGTGTGCGGATGCATTCCCAACCTGTTGCGCGTGGAACGATGGTAGAATGGAGATGGAGGGATCGCATCGTGCAGCTCCTTGGAACACTCTCACACTTTAAAATCTTTCGAACGGTAAAAGGTAGCCGGTTGAAATTTTCACAGAGTATGTGTAGCGACGGGGTATGCTAGCGCGGAGAGGTGCCAGTGCGGGCACAAATCAGCCCGGCACTATGCACAAGCCTAGCATTGCAGCGCGCGGGCACGTTAAATAGATGCACGCAATGCTGCGGGCTGGCGGGCTGTGTGCGGGCTGGGCGTGTCACGCGCAGGCCCGCAAAGCACAGCGCGCACAGTGCGGGCTTGTTTTGACACAGCGCGTACGCTAGTAGTATAACACAACCACATTAAAACCCAATATCAGCCACGGTAGCTCAGTGGTCGAACCCTGGGCGCGCTCAGTACTTGGATGGGTGACCGCTCGACCGTTGGAGGCTGACCGTGGTTCGGATTCCACGTAAAACTGTAGGTCCCTTTCCTTCTTACTGTATTAGGTGGTAGGGTTTGTCCCGCCCGAGTTGATACCACCGCACTGAATGAAACTTCGGTCGAAACGGCGTAGCCGACATTAAAAATGAAGGGAAGTACTGACATAGCACCTAGTTCACCCGGTGTTATGGGCTGACATTACGGATGTTGTAGGTGATGTATCCAACCGTGTCAGTTTCCATGAAAAAAATAAAAAAAACGAGACTCCGTCGCAGACCGCAGTCAGTGCTCAGTGCAAATAATTCAGTTTTTTCTTAAATATTTTTTGCTTTGCATACGTTTTGTGAATATTGAATCAGTGATTTAAGGATAAGATAATTTTATCCGGCTTCGCTCGCGCTAAATAGGGCTAGCTAAAACGCGACCAAAACGGTGAGGTAGCTAAAATTGCCTGCCTTTGTGAGCTGCAACAACTATAATAGCAATTGGTATAATCCTGCATATTAGTGTACCCAAATTATGTTTTGATATTGAATATGTATCTCCCTCAGACACCTGAAATAACAGCGTTTGAGGTGAACTTATAGATTGGCGTTTGCTAAGTCGACGGAGTTCTACAATACAGGGTGTTTGATGAACCTAGGTCATACATAATTCATAAAGCAAACCAGGTACTCCTAAGCCTATTTGGAAAAAAAAGTTAGATGAAATTTTGTTCCACGGTGAACTTTTTTTTCCATACTAAACTAAATAATTAAAACTAAAAAAAAAACGGCTGGTCCAATTACGTAGGTCCCTTCCCTTCTTAACTCTAGGTGTTAGGGTTTAACCGGGCGGGTTTTGGCACCACCGCACTGAATGTGAAGGTCGGTTGAAACGGCTATTTAAATAGTTCGCGTCCAGTGTAGCCGGCACGACCGAAGGGAAGCACTGACGTGGCACCTAGTTCACTAAGGTGAGGGCTGACATCACGGATGTTGTAGGTGATATAAGCAACCGTGTCAGTTCCCATAAAAAAACAAATTAATAAATACATGTGCTAGAAATAAATAAAAGGGATTGTAAGAATATATATTTTGTGTTTTTTACGTTATACATTATCATCATCACGATATTTTTCTAAAGGGACTGAGCAGCGAACGTGAACATTCCGCTTGACGGATCGAACAATAAGGCCGCGTAACTATTCAACGTACGCTGGTTTACATCTCGGCGATGATATATGAAAATTACCTGTCCCCTATGCAGCGGTTAACGCCAGTTTGGGAGACAGGGGTCGCTTCGCAATGTGAAATGTTATTTTAATTAAATTCTTCGGCGGCCAAGGCTTTCGTCCATGAGGGGGGCGCCAGCATGTCGGCCGCTACTGCAAACTAGTGTTGCCTCTCGCATCTTCGGCGAAGAGTTTGTCTGGGGATACGAGTGCCTTATAGGAAATTTATAATTTATTAGTTTAAATAAATTTTAATTCGAATTGACGCATAATAAATAACCTAAAAGCATAATTTTAATAAAACGCATAATGACCTTAACGCATAAAGTCCTAAACGTATAATAACCTTAACGCATAATGACCTTAAAACATAATGACCTTTACGCATAAAATCCTAAATGCATAATGACCTTAACGCATAATGACCTTAACGCATAATGATCTAAACGCATAATGACCCAAACGATTGTAAGTTGTGGACCTTGCATAGAACAGTTCAATATTATATTTTATTTTATTGTTTGAATAAAGATAAATGATTCCCTACTCAAAATATAAAAATGTTATGTGTGTACGTTTTAGATGAGACCGCACTGCGTGGCACTGCACTGCGGCGGAGCAGCGAGTTTTTTGTATGAAATTGTATGTAGTAAACCGCAGTGCGCGGCGTGCGGCGCTACGCTAATCAGCAAGCGATATGGGCAATCGTGTTGTGCCGCGCCGTGACGCGTAGTGCGGTCTCACTTATAAAATAATCGTACATGTTTTTAAATTTACACGGTTAATATTGAAACGTCGAGCAACACAGCCCCAAAGCGATAGTGAGTAAAGTAGCTTTAATTAAAAGAAACAATTTGAATTGAATTATGTGCAAAGGAAACATTGAATTCAGTTAGCACTGTAAAAACCGGCCAAGTGCGAGTCGGACTCGCGCACGCGCTTTAATTGGCCGGTTTTTTATTGTTTTTTGTTTTAGTTTAGAGTTTGCGCTAGAATGACACCAAGTTTTCACGCTTGTATTACCCTTTTTACGATGAAGGAAAAAAAATGAAAAAACTAAAAAAAAAAAAATCTTTCTTGTATAGGGAACGCCCTTCATTTTCAAATTTTTGTTATTTTTTATTCTTGTCAGTATGTCTGCCGTAATAACACATATTCTGTGAAAATTTCAACCAACTACCTGTTTTTTAAAATTATACCTGGTTTAAAAATATTAAGTCCTTTAAAGATAAGACAGACAGACGGATTTTTTTTATTTTTATGGAAACTGACACGGTTGGCTACATCACCTACAACGTCCGTGATGTCAGCCCATAACACCGGGTGAATTAGGTGCCATGTCAGTGCTTCCCCCTTTGATAGTGCCGGCTACACTGAACTGGTCGGAAAACACAAACTATTTACATAGCCGTTTCAACCGACGTTTCATTCAGTGCGGTGGTACCAACCCGGGCGGGTTAAACCCTACCACCAAGTAAGATTAGGAGGGAAGGGACCTACAGTTTTACGAGGAATCCGAACCTCGGTCAGGCTCCAACGGTCAGCGGTCACCCATCCAAGTACTGACCGCACCCAGCGTTGCTTAACATTCAATATCGACATTTTCTGCACCACTGAGCTATCGAGGCTGACGCCTCTCGTGGTTACCTACGGCTAAGGCTTAGTAATACGAAACCGTACGGATACGAAACCTTAAAAATCATGTCGCAAGATGAGCGCCGGATCAAATCTAGTTCGAAAGAATGTCGCATCCGCGCACTCCTAAGTCGCAGCGATTGCGAAGGCGAGAGCTTTGTTGGCGCCTCGCAAATGTCACCAACCGAGTATTGCGCTTTTACCGACCGCCAAGGAAATAAATTGCCAGAATAGGCATTGTTTTACTTTGCCTACATTTCAACTTGTTACCAACAATTGGTCGGCATACACACCATTCGCTGGCAGCCAGAAGATATTTAAATAAACTAGCGTGACAGAGATACTAAACATATTTCTATTATTTTTTGAGCAGTTTTCAATTTCTGGGTAGATTTCTAGATGAGTTTTTGTATATTTTTGAAGTGAAAACTTCTTCGTGGCACGTGGAGATCCGTTGTCTCTGCCTACCCCACCGGGAAACAGGCGTGACGCTATGTATGTATGTATGTGAAAACTTCTTTAGCGGCGCTTGGCACTTTTTTTGGATGGGTAAAAAATGTTAAACTCGCATCAGATCCGTAGCCTGATAGAAAAAGCGTAAGATTCGTTGAAATTATGGATGAAAGTTGATTTTTCTGAGAAATAAACTTTTTGATGTAAAATAATTTAGTTCTGTAGTGTAAATTTTTTTATGTAATACAAGCTGTGCCCGCGGCTCCGCCCGCTCTCATATTTCACTTCACTGCTAACCTTATAAGCTTTTTAGCGTGATAGTAAGTAGCCTATAGTTGATGGGAAGAATCAAGCTATCCGTAGAGTTTTGTTTTATTAAAATCGGTTCAGTGGTTCTCGCGTTATAAGCGGACAGACAGACATACACTCAGACACTCAGACACTCAGACAGAAAGCAGACGTTGGATTTTATTATAGGTAAGGATATAAGGATAAGGATAAGGATAAATTGTCATGCTTGTCTACGATAGCGCAATAAATGAATATTGTATTTTACCACATAAGTGATAGTACTTTTATACTGATAAATAAACAATTCGTGCGAAATTATTCCCTAACCATTCCAAAATATTCAAAAATGCACAACGTTGATTGTTCACTTCTGCCGGTGCGGCACTCCCGGAGTGCAACCCGTCCGTGTTTTGTTTGGTTCGATTGTTGATTTAAGGTATTACAGGTGAAATAGTCAAGGAATTAATTAACACTAATCAATGAATAATCAATGAATATCAATACTAATAATAAATCTGCAAGGAATGGTCATGGAGTAAGTTACTTTGTTTTATGAGATACTGAATTTGTAGACTCCATGTGTGATACTAAACCTAAATTGATGATTTTTAGAAATCTTTTCTGTATGTATGTATGTACGTTTTTTTTTATGGAAACTGACACGGTTGGCTATATCACCTACAACGTCCGTGATGACAGCCCATAACACCGTGTGAACTAGGTGCCATGTCAGCGCTCCCCCTTTGATCGTGCCGGCTACACTGAACTGGTCGGAAAACACAAACTATTTACATAGCCGTTTCGACCAACCTTTCATTCAGTGCGGTGGTACCAACCCGGGCGGGTTAAACCTTATCACCAAGTAAGATTAGGAGGGAAGGGACCTACAGTTTTACGAGGAGTATGTATGTATGTTCCTCCATAACTCTCAAACCGATCATCTGAATTCTATGAAACTTAGTACAAGCAAATTTTACTATACGGGACACAGGATAGGCTAAATAAAATTCAGTTCCGGTTACGCTAAGATGTGGCTCTCATCAGTGGCGGCTGTGACCTATGGGACTGGGAGTGCGCTAGGTACTTAGGTACTCGTAGGTAAGTACTAAACCCAAACGTGAATCTAATGGATACCGAGACTTTTTTATTTTATTTTGCCCAAATTATGCAAAAGTATTCTCACTTAATAGATACATAATTGAAAGACAAAATAAGGTAAGCATATAAGTAATGTAAAATTATATATGTAATAAAAATGTACTCACTTTTAGATTGAAATAGGTATGGCGTTTTGAAGAACACGCCAGCGAATTTATAAAAATTATAAAGAAATCAGTCACACACACACACACACACCACACACTACAGTTTGATTGGGTAGGTGTAATATTGTTCTATTTATAATGTAAGTCTATTCGTCGGGTTTTAACTAGCGCGAGATGTTGCGCAAATATTTCTATCACTTTTTTGTTGAAGTCCGGAATTGTTTGAATAAATGGCCAATTGAATTACCAGTTTATTATTATGTAAAGTTCTATAGTCAACACTGAAGTCACTCATTTTCACACCCTAGGAACCCACCCACTCAACACCACCTAACTGTAAATTTGCGAAAAGTTGTAAAAACTACTAAAAACCGACTTGCGCCGATAATAGCTTCAATACAATGAATAATGGCGGCCCTCAGGCGTAATGGAATCGCCCAATCGTAATTATGCAATGCGCATAACAGCGCTGCAGCGTTAATAGACGGTCTCTATTGGTTTTACTACGCGTGCGTGCAATAGCGCACTGCATATTATAGCTTCAGCGCTTGCATAGTAAACTTCGCTCGCGGCTTCGACCGACCGACAGACCACGTGACAATTCATTCGTGTCGTGATTCGTGAAACGGTCGCTACGTGTCGCACGCGTGTCTACGCACAATATAGTGCCCTTGTTTCCCATTCGTGCGCCGCACGCGGAATGCAACCTTGGCCCATACAAATTGTATGGAGAGTCTTTTGTTTCACGCGCAAGCGGCGTTTGACAGTTTCTCATAGTATCACTATGAGAGACTCGCGTGCATTTTGAAATCCGCACGGCGGCGGCGGCGATATGTACACGCAAAACCGTGCCTTGTGTTCTAGGAAATAGAAACGAATTCAGTTTGATATTTTTACTTTCGGTCGGTCAGAATCATGACGTAAAATTTAATACTTATATTTATTTATTTCTTATGATGGGTGAAGCCGCTATGTTTTGTAGTGGTGCGGCGCACGAGCGCACTTAGGGGCCAGCCGCCAGTGGCTCTCATACAAACCGAATTGTTCCGCCCGCCGAAATACAGGTACGGTAGAGGGCTTACTTACTTTCTTCTTTTTAAATAAGAATTTCACGCGAGCGAAGCCGCGGGCAAAAGCCAGTAAATAATATTCTTGTTTGTTGTCATTTACACAAACCCGTAAAATGTTATGACCCTTCTAGGTTATGTATTCTCTGACCACCGCTGAATACGTTTGGTGGCTTTGCGACTCCTCTGATTGCGCTTTTGGGAATAGGCCTTTATACTTTATTCTAGAGCGCTGCTTGAACAATAATGTGAAAACGTTTTACTTATGTTTTACTCGGAGGCATTATAACGTTCTTACATTAAATACCAAGAATAAAACCCGAAAATGCTTTAAACATAAGGGATATGACTCCCTTCTTATATTACTAGGTGGTAGGGTTTAACCCGCCCGGGTTGGTACCACCGCACTGAATGAAAGGTCGGTCGAAACGGCTATGTAAATAGTTTGTGTTTTCCGCCCAGTTCAGTATAGCCGTCACGACCGAAGGGTAGCACTGACGTGGAACCAAGTTCACCCGGTGTTATGGGCCGACATCACGGATGTTGTAGGTGATGTAGCCCACAGTGTCAGTTTCCATAAAAAAAAACACACACTTTCTTTTCATAGAAGTGCAAACGCGTTAGTACAAACTCAGCTCGGACGTCCAAAAGCGTCCGTGCGTTGTGATTGGCTTTTTCCTGATTTCCCAAGCCCCGCAAGCAAGGTCTCACATGGCAAGCTTCTTGGCAAGAAGCAAGGTCTCACAGCACATGTAAAGGGAAAATTCGTTAATTTGTAGTTCTTAAAAAAATATGATTCAAAGTTTTCTTTTTACTCTATCATAAAAACACTAATACATACAAGCGTGAATCTTGGTGGCATTATAGTGCAAACTCTAAAGTAAAACATTAAATAATAAAAACTTGTCAATTACGTGGTAGTACGGAACCCTCGTTGCGCGAGTCCAACTCGCACTTGGTCGCATTTTAATTGAATATTTTTTTTATTTTTTTATGGAAGCTGACACGGTTGGCTACATCACCTACAACATCCGTGATGTCAGCCCATAACACCGGATGACCTTGGTGCCAAGTCAGTGTTTCCCTTCGGTCGTGCCGGCTACACTGAGCTGGGCGGAAAACACAAACTATTTACGTAGCCGTTTCGACCGACCTTTCATTCAGTGCGGTGGTACCAACCCGGGCGGGTTAAACCCTACCACCTAGTAATAAAAGAAGGGAGTCATATCCCTTAGTCGCCTTTTACGACATACACGGGGAGAGATGCAGTGGGGCTATTCTTTTAAAGTACCGGGCCCACACGGTACAAAATATACATACATACATACAGTACGTACATACATACTGCACGCTGTATCCCGACAATCGGGGTAAGCAGAGTAATCGGTGTTGTGCTGCAAGCACTTCGGTATATTACAGCACAACACCGACCACCAAGTTTAGGAAAGTATTAGGACAAGATAACTATCAAGCAGCAAGTAAGCATGAAAGCCCCACCTGCTGCATGACACGGTGGAAGGACCGTGCCAAGGTGAGAGAATAGAATAGAATAGAAAAGAAGAAATGCTTTATTTTATTACACACAAAAACACTAACAAAGATACAGAAGACAGAAGATAACATTCAGAAGAGCAATATAAAGGGGTTAGAATATTTTACTATGGAAGGTGGCTTGGACAAAGGCCAGCGATGAAACCTGGATAAATCGATAGGGCATACATAGACAAATATAAAATGATAAATAACATTACTTCCTAAAGTGTCACGTTACTGAGATAATTGGAGGTAAAGATCGCAATATGGCCAGATCTTTACCTCCAATTATCTCAGTAACGTGACACTTTAGGAACTAATGTTATGTAACATTTTATGTTTGTCTATGTACCCCCTATCGATTTATCCAGGTTTCATCGCTGGCCTTTGTTTTGATTTTTTTTCAAAATGGCGGCCGATGACCAAGCCACAAAATTTCGAAGCCCTTTACAATACTTCACACAGAAACAAGAGAACAGTAGCGTGCAAATACAATACTTCACACAGAAACAAAAGAACAGTGGCGGACTTATCACTTTAAGTGATTTCTTCCAGTCAACCTTTGGGTGATGTGATGAGAGATGGCTAGCCTGTCGCCCTTTAGCACGGTATCTCCTCCTTATCCCTTAGTCGCCTTTTACGACATCAATAGTCCAAGCCAAGACCGCGCCGCCCACGCGCCGATTTAATATCGAGCATCATTTGTCTTAGTATGACTCGATCGCGTCACGTGACCCCTCCGAAGCCTTATCCTCAGCGCAACAGCCTCCGTGAGCGCCGGAGCGGAAAATAGAACGCGTTTTCCGTGCGCTCAGCATTCTCTCAATATTCCGGATGAATTTACTGTTATGAGATTCTGTGTTTTGTCAAATCTGACATGGCTGGCTAGATCCAGTATTATGTACTTCGGAGATCCCGGCATATTGCACTTTGCTCGTTCCGGTATATAAGTGTCATGTCGGTGCTTCCCTTTGGTCGGCTACACTTCCGAGCATTTTAGGCTTCCGTAAAATAAATCTTTAAAAAAAGATTATTTGATAATCATTGCTCAATTAGACATAGACGACAAGGAAATTTTCTATCCGCAACCTTTAGGTCCGCCTCTCATGTACCTTTGTTTCTATAAAATGACGAAGGCCTGAAATAGTGCTAGCTCTAAGACTTCGTTCTGGCCACATTCCATTGAATAAATTTTAATTCCTGATGAAAAAGAGAGATTCTCCAAATTGTGATCGGTGTAACAAGGAGGACGACCGACATGTACCACTTGCTGATGAAGTGTGGTCAGAACGAGGAATTACGGAGGAAATTACAGACGTCACTTAGGGTGGACAGACTCAATTTGTTTTTTAGCATACACAAACTGTTGGCGAGCCCAAGTGAGAGGGATTTAGTAATTGTGTTGAATTTCGTGGAGCGTTCTCTATCCATTAGGAACTCTGGGCCCTAAGGGATGAAGAAGATGAGTATATATACTATGGCGCTGATATGAACAAATTATTGTTAAAAATTCCCTAAAAATAAATAAAAACATATGTTTTGGAGCAATAATGTATTTTTATCTATCTTTCACCATGTTAGTTGCTATTCATTGCCGCAGGTCATAAAAGCGTAGAAAAAAGGCGAAAAAGTCAAAGAGAACGCTGCTGCTATCGAAGTCGGAAAGGCAAATATAATGAGAGAAGAGAACGCTCCAGCTAGTGCAAACACCGTCGTTCTACACTTCGTTGAACCTATGCTCCGACCAGAGACAAGAATGACATGGAGGATGCATGCATAGGTTTGTGAAGCGAGAAGATGATCACTTATCTCGCTATCGCAATCACTTCACGATCGCAGCGGCGGGTAGCCGAGTGGCCGAGAGGTCTGTGCGTCGGCTTCCCTTGCGAGAGGTCCAAGGTTCGAAATCCGATTTTGTAATTTGAAAAAAAAAATACGTGCATACTTTCACCCACTGCTCCGTGGTTCGGATTCCATGTAAAAATGTAGGTCCACCGGGTTGACTGGATATTATTATTATATACGTTTATTGACATACTTTTTCCTACAATAATTATATTTTATAAAAAAAAAATTTTTTATTTTTTTTTATGGAAACTGACGCGGTTGTCTACATCACCTACAACGTCCATGATGTCAGCCCATAACACCGGGTGAACTAGGTGTCATGTCAGTCCTTCTCCCTTTGATCGTGCCGGCTACACTGAACTGGTCGGAAAACACAAACTGCCGTTTCGACCGACGTTTCATTCAGTGCGGTGGTACACAATTATTTACATTAAATAGCTATAAAATAGACAAAATTAATTTAGATAAATGTACCGTGTGGGGCCGGTAGTTAAAAAGAATAGCCCCACTGCATCTCTCCCCGTCGCATGTCGTAAAAGTCGACTTAGGGATAAGGGCACCACTATTTCCAAAGACGTGAGCTTCCGGCAACTAATCGAGTCTAAGGCCGAAACTGCATCCAGAAAATTGGGAATACTTTTCCGCAATCGGCGGTTCTACTCACCGGCACAACTATTCCTGTTGTACAAAACACAGATTAGGCCGGTGATGGAGTACTGCAGTCACATCTGGGAGGGTAGTCCCCATTATCTGCTTGCATCCTTGGACTCGATACAGCGCCGAGCCATCCGTCTTGTTGGTGACCCGAAACTTACAGATGGTCTGGAGTCTCTGAGTCACAGACGATTTGTTGGTTCGCTTAGTCTGTTTTACAGATACTATCACGGTCGCTGCTCTGTGGAACTAGCATCCCTTATTCCCGGACACCCGTCCGATCTCCGCATGATTCGTCGCAGAGAGACTCAGCACCCTTTTGTTGATGACATTGGGCTTTTGAGAACCCATCGGTTCTCTAAATCGTTTCTTTGTCGAACCGCTAGAGTGTGGAACTGTCTTCCGGCGAGTGTATTTCCTGAATCCTTTAACCTGGGTGTCTTCAAGCGTCGTATTAACGGGCTAGACAGCCTAGCAACAGTCCGCAAATCCGCTGGCATGGCACCTAACTGAGCGTGGTTTCGCGAGGAGAAGTGATTTTGGCTCGGTCGACTGCACCATCTCGGCACAGCCACCCATGCTGGTTTACATAAAAAAAAGTTAATTCGTCTGCCTCGGTAGCTCAGGCGTGCGGTCAGGCGCGGTCAGTACTTGGATGGGTAACCACTCGACCGTTGGAGGCTGACCATGGTTCGGATTCCTTTAAACTGTAGGTCCCTTCCCTTCTTACCTTACTAGGTGGTAGGCACCGTACTGAACGAAACCTAGGTCGAAACGGCTATGCAAATCGTTTGTATTTTCCGTCCAGTTCAGTGTAGCCGACATGAAAAGAATGGAAGCACATGGCACCTAGTTCACCCGGTGTTATGGGCTGTCATCACGGATGTGGTAGGTGATGTAGTAAACGGTGTCAGTTTCCATAAAAAAAATCGGGGTGTGGCTGTGTCGTGGACACGGCCGTGTGTTTTACGTGAATACGTGTACGTAACGGGTAATATTTTCCTAGAGCGCATTACGTAACGAATTCTTTGATCCTTTAGCTATCGAGTGATGTAATTAAATTTTGGATGTAGATGATAGATATGAAGCTGCAACACCAAACTGTATCCCCCGATTTTGTTATCATCAGTTTTCTAGATTGGCTCCCACTATGGAAAAAGAAATTTAAAGACGTATTCACGTCAAAAAAACTTCAGTTTGAGCTACAGAACAACCCCTTGAAAAAGGATATAGGTTAATTTGATTAGATCCTGTATATTTTTTACTCATGTAAAACCGGTTATTACAAAAATAAAGTTGAAATTAATTTGGTCATGCATGATTCATTATGTCGGAACGGCATTTGTCCTGTCTTCTATAAATTTTCCCTCTATGCCTTATAAGGCTCTAAGGCTCCAACTTATTTCGTTCCCTGATTATTTACCCAGGGTTCAAGTGCTGACGGAGAGTAGCTCTCGGGAGAATTATTGAGCAGGGGATGAGTCATCAGCATACGTTTTATCATCCCCAAAGGTCAGATAGGGCATGCTGCTGTTAGTTCGAAAAGGGCTTATATTTGTTTTATTAAACGCCCATAAGGTGTCTAACGACGACGCCCATGGACGTTAGGTTGTATGCGGAGGATGCGAATGCCATGCCGGCCTGAAAGGTCTATTCACGCCGCACCTATTAAAGGACCCGAGACTGTACTTGGGGGAAACATATCGGCAGGGTGAGCGTTTCATAAATTCTTCGTCTGGTCGTTTTAGACTGTCAGCATTTTTTTTTATGGAAACTGACACGGTTGGCTACATCACCTACTCGTACAACATCCGTGATGTCAGCCCATAACACCGGGTGAACTAGATGCCATGTCAGTGCTTCCCTTCATTTCATGTCGGCTACACTGAACTGGACGGAAAACACAAACTATTTACATAGCCGTTTCGACCGACCTTTCATTCAGTGCGGTGGTACTAACCCGGGCTGGTTGAACCCTAGCACCTAGTAATATAAGAAGGGAGTCCCTTAGTTGTCTTCCGGCATTTATGTTTTCTGGTCTACTTAGTCCTCTAAACCTTATCCGATTTTTACAATTTGTTTTTCTTGTTTTAAGGACAATTCAATCTACGTTGTAATTTTTGTTTAGATTTTAGAATTGTTTAGATGAAATATAAGTAACTACAACACTGTAGCAAAAAATTTTTATATCTACCTACTGAAATTTTTTTTTTTATTTTATTTTATTTTTTTTTTTTTTTTTATGGAAACTGACACGGTTGGCTACATCACCTACAACGTCCGTGATGTCAGCCCATAACACCGGGTGAACTAGGTGCCATGTCAGTGCTTCCCCCTTTGATCGTGCCGGCTACACTGAACTGGTCGGAAAACACAAACTATTTACATAGTCGTTTAGACCGACGTTTCATTCAGTGCGGTGGTACCAATCCGGGCGGGTTAAACCCTACCACCAAGTAAGATTAGGAGGGAAGGGACCTACAGTTTCATGAAGTTCATTAAGCTTTATTGAGTCATCACTTCAGATATTAAAAAAATAAAAAGAAAGGAACGTAGATTCGACTGTTTTTATTACAACAAAAAAAGTAAAATGTAATAAAATTCGTAAGGTAAAAAAGATAAATTGTTGTATGGAGAAAGTTAACTTCCGTCTCGTTGCGTCTTCCGGCACGCACGAAAAGACACTGGATCCCATATTACCTACCCTGTCCATCGCATCCGATCGGGCAGTTTCACAAGGCCCCTATAGTGCCACTGCCGCCCACTAGAAAAGTGCTTACTGCCCAACTACTGGAAGTGGGCGAGGCATTACTATCTGCGATGATAAATATGGGACTTCTCGGCTCACGCCACGCTACGTTGGACATCGATTTATCGCTGAGCCAACGTTATATACTTGCGCGCCATTTATGGCATAGAGGAATATTATCTTCTCTCCATATAGTTGATAGTCTCGTTAGCTCGCTGCTGGTGCAACGGATCACGTGCGATCGTGAAATTAAAGCACACGCCGGCGCGGTCAGCATTTGAATGGGTGACCGTTCGGCCGTAATAAGTAAAACTGTAGATTTATTTTTATAAACTAACATGGGTGGCTATGCCGAAGATTATATGAAAGAAGGCCACTTTCGATACATCGAAGAAGTAAATTTTAAAATAGGTAGTTTCTTTAATACACCAAGTCACTGAAAACGAGGCCAAAGGCCGAGTTTCGCTCAGGTAAGCGATATATTTTCTCAAAGACAGTAAGTCACTGAAGGCGTTACCGAAGGTCGAGCTCCGTTCGGTTAAATAATATATGTACTTTTTCCATAACAGTAAGTTCCTAAGGGCGAGGCGGAAGTCCGAAGGCCGAGCTGCGTTCAGGTAATCGATATACTTTCTCAAATAAAATAAGCTACAGAGGGCGAGGCCGAAAGGAAAAACCGCGATCAGTTAAATGATATACTTTCTCCAAAACAGGAAGTAACTAGGGACGAAAGTGAAGGCCGAGCAGCGTTCAATGAAACTATATGTTTTTGCGAGAACAGTAAGTCGCTGAGGGTGAGGCCAAAAGGCCGAGCTGCGGTCAGGTAAAACATATACTTTCTCGAAAATAGTAAGTTAGTGAAATCAAGACCGAAGGCAGAGCTGCGTTCAGGTAAACTATACTTAGACTTTTTCGAAAACGATAAGTCATCACGGGCGAGGTCGAAAGCAGAGCTGCATACCGGTAAAATATATGATTTTTCAAAGAAATTAAGTAAAGGAAGGAGAAAGCGTTTAGATAAACTAATGAATACATCTTTCGAAGTTAGCCAATTAGGGCCAGGTCGAAGGCCCAAGGTAATGTGGTGTGGTATGATTGACTGATACGGAACCCTCGGCGCGCGTGTCTAATTCGTACTTTTCCGATTTTAGTTTAGATTTATTGAGTTTTACGTTCCGGAGTCATCGTCATCATCATCATCATCATCATCATCAGCCTGTATCGATCCCCCCGTCTACCCCCATCGGTTGTCGGGTCTACGATAGATGTGCCCAGCCCACTGCCACTTCAGCCTGCTTATTATCTTAGCAATGTCGATTACCTTAGTTCTTTGACGTATCACGTCGTTACGGATTTTATCGGTCAAAGAAATGCCGAGCATTGTTCTTGCCTTAAAGTATATATAGTAACTTGTGATTTTTAAGGTTCCGTATTCAGTACGGGACCCTATTACTAAGCCTATGCCGTCTGTCTGTCTGTCTGTCTGTCTGTCCGAGGTAACGTTCAGAAGTAATCATCTCGAATAGCCAGTGCGCGACAGACGGACGGACAGACAGACAGATACCTGACCGATTTAATAAGGGTTCCTCCCAGCGTCACTGGCTGCGGAATCCTATCAACGGTGCCACAGGAATCTTCCTCTACGCAACTCAAGAGATATTGTTCGCGAAGAGAGAAGAAACTGTGTCATTGGATTGGATATATTGAGTGATAGGGGGATGTTACGTATGAGTACTTTAAGAATTTTTTCTCTGCCGTCTTCGATGATAGATAAGTAACTTCCCTGTTTTGTCTCCGTTATCTGCACATGACGTGCGGCGTGGTGGAGGAGACGATGGATTCTCAAGCTGTTGGTCTAAGTTTGAATGAGGTTCCCGATACTTTCAAAGCCTTCTCATGCTTTGAATGAGTTAATGCTCCCCACTTTGTCAGCCTCGGTAGGTCAGTGGTGCGGTCGGTCGACTGTTATTAAGCACACCTTAGCGCGGTCAGTACTTGGATGGGTGACCGCTCGACCGTTGGAGGCTGACCGTTGTTCGGATTCCACGTAAAACTGTAGGTCTCATCCCTTCTTACCTTATTAGGTTTATCCCGCCCAGCCGGGTACCATCTCACTGAATGAAACGTCTGTCGAAACGGCTATGTAAATAGTTCGTGTTTTCCGTCCAGTTCAGTGTAACCGATATTAAATGAAGGGAAGCACTGACATGGCACCTACTTCAGCAAGGTGCTATGCACGGATGTTGTAGGTGAAGTAGCCAACCGTGTCAGTTTCCATGAAAAAAAAACCTCGCCTATTTGCAGACATAAGACGATAAGGTGACCCACCTAATACAAGAAGTCGTTTTAAAATCAGTTTTTCAGCTCCTTTGGTCGATGTCATGTTCTTTCGGGAGTAATGTACGAAAATGGCCCATCCAGTACTATAGATCAGTGGTCTTGGTGCGCATGTGCAAAATAAAAAAATTGAATGCCACGATTTCTATATTTAGGTATTCCGCAATAATATTCCAAGTCGATATCACGAAGAATAACATTCTTAATACGAGACTCAGCACTTATAGTATCGAGTATTCATTCAGTATTTTTTTGCCTTCGTACGGAGCTGTGGCGCGCTTCGTTATTGACTTTTTCGTTTTGACAGAATCCAAAAATAATCCGGTTCAATACAGCCGCAAGACATCTCCGGCGTGCCACCCCGCCAGACAAATAAAAAAAATCTGCCTTCCACGGGAAACGAATAGTAAAAGTGTAATGAGCTCGCACCGGCTCCCATTTGGGATGAAAGAAAAATACAAAGCAACAAAATTTCAGCCCCCAATGAGGGTAACAGCGGTAGCCACTGTGCTGGCGAGACAGAGCCGTATTTAAGTAAAAGTGTAATGAGCTCGCACCGGCTCCCATTTGGGATGAAAGAAAAATACAAAGCAACAAAATTTCAGACCCCAATGAGGGTAACAGCGGTAGCCACTGTGCTGGCGAGACAGAGCCGTATTTAAGTAAAAGTGTAATGAGCTCGCACCGGCTCCCATTTGGGATGAAAGAAAAATACAAAGCAACAAAATTTCAGCCCCCAATGAGGGTAACAGCGGTAGCCACTGTGCTGGCGAGACAGAGCCGTATTTAAGTAAAAGTGTAATGAGCTCGCACCGGCTCCCATTTGGGATGAAAGAAAAATACAAAGCAACAAAATTTCAGACCCCAATGAGGGTAACAGCGGTAGCCACTGTGCTGGCGAGACAGAGCCGTATTTAAGTAAAAGTGTAATGAGCTCGCACCGGCTCCCATTTGGGATGAAAGAAAAATACATAGCAACAAAATTCCAGACCCCAATGAGGGTAACAGCGGTAGCCACTGTGCTGGCGAGACAGGGCCGTATTTAAGTAAAAGTGTAATGAGCTCGCACCGGCTCCCATTTGGGATGAAAGAAAAATACATAGCAACAAAATTCCAGACCCCAATGAGGGTAACAGCGGTAGCCACTGTGCTGGCGAGACAGGGTCGTATTTAAGGGCAGAACGAAGTTAGTCAGTTTTTTTTTATAGTAAGCGCGACATGTGGCGCCCTGACATCCATAAGGTGTCTAGCGACCCCATGGACATTCGGCCGCATGCGGGGTCTGCGAGTGCCGTGCCGGCCTGACAGGTGCCCATTTACGACTCTCTTGAAGGACCCGAGACTGTACTTAGGGGGAAATATGTGGGCAGGGAGAAAAATTATTTAATATGTGTAAATGTGATGAATTTAATTATAAATATATAGATGTAAAATCTAAATAAAGAAATATATTTATCTGTATAAATTGTTTTGACGATGTAAGTTCAAGACAAATTGCATTATAAATAATGTAACTTTGTTATTTTACTTACAAATAAATTGTATTGTATTGTATTGTATTGGTATAGAGTTCACCGGTTCTGTGTAGGAAGGATATAGGGAAGCGTATATAGGGATGCAATGCAAACCGCGCCCAGTGATAACATCTTAGGTATTTGAACAGAGTACCGTTGTCTCTGTTCGCCACGCGCACGCCCCGCCAACGCAAGAGGGACAGCTGGACGCTCTCAGCGAAATAGCTACAAATTACGTCAAAATTTGTCTTTCGGGGCTTATGTTTTTCCGACCCCCTAAGTCTTATCCGATTTTTACAAATCAATTTGTTGGAATAAGGACAGTCCAATCTACATCGTGTCCCAAAACTCAACGTCAAGCGGGAACCAGGGAGTAGGCCAGTTTATGACTACCCAGGGAAAAATAAGAATAAAATTTTTGCTTTAGTACCATACATAGAGTCTACAAACGCAGTATCTCATATTACAAAGTAACTTACTCCACGACCATCCCTTACAGATTTATTATTAGTATTGATTGATAATTTATTGCCCCCAGAAATTCTTAGCGCCCCCTGGCATCAACCTTCTCGGTCTATAGCTAAATACGGCCCAGCCCCGAGGACACAGTACGGAAAGCCGAAAGAGTAAATAATTGTATTGTCCTCGAGTAAATTGTCAAAGTAAATGAGGCGAAAATGTAAATTCAGCTATATTGCGTGAAAAATTATGGAAAAAGTTGAGTAAGGGGTAGACTTTATTCTCTTTTTCTTTGGAAGGCCATCCTTCTACTTATTGTAGAAAGCGATTTACTACAGTCAACTTTGTAAATAACAATAAAAATAAGTTAAAAATGCACGACAGAACGCTCTTGTCACGCCACCCTGCCGCATAAAATCTTGAAAAACTTGGAAACTATAAACCGGATTAAAGAAAATACATATCACCAACCGAATCCAACCGAGAAATAACAATTTTTGCAGCGAGCTCTGGGACAACCTGTATATACATGGCCGGAGATAGGGTCAAGGTCATTGGGGTCAAGGTCATTCGGGTCAAGGTCATGGGAGTCAAGATATAGCTAAGCGAACTAGTCGCGATCTATTAGTCTACATGTTATCGATAAATCGTTACATCGTTTTCGATAATCTATGTCTTATCCGAATAACAGATGAGAGTATAACCTCCTTAGGCCGCGCCGGATCTTGGACTGTATATAGTTCTAGACACGTAAATATAGCTCTCATCGCCATACAATTTAATTATTTTAATCCTCAATTTTCTTAACTCATTGACAACTTGATATTTAAAGTATCTTAATATTTATTTATAAGGTGCTTCGTTATTTATGTCAAAAATTTCGGGAGGGTTACATACGAACTCAAATAAACACTGTACGTAAGAAAAAACATATGTTTATAGGACCATTTTTTCTCCTAACAAAAAAATAAAATCAAATAAGTAGCTGTAAAAACCAATCATAGTGACTTTGTGACTTACAACAAACAGCTGTTCTGCGTTTGAACATAGTACGGTCATTGACCGCGTACAATGCAAGTTACCTACTGTTCACACAGGTTAATGTTTAGGTAGCAAACATGTTTTGTTAAATTTCTCGAAAAGTAATGCTAAAACATATAATTTTTTTTGCGTAACGTGTTTGTTTGAGTGTGTACCTAACCCTCCCGAAATTTTGGATATAAATAACGCTATACACAATTTTATTTTTTTTTACAATTTTTACTACAATATAGAATGTTTGATGTATTAACATAATTAAGTTGATACCAATTACGTATCCAAGTTAGACAAAGGCTCTTGACACCTGATACACTTAATTAATAAATAAGTCTTTGTAGTCAGAAACTCTCAGTAAATTTTTTTAATCTTGCTCTCGAGCTGTGTTTTCTATAGACTGTAGGCGGTGTTATTATATGGCTAGTCACTAAAATGCCTTCAAATGTTACTAAAAATACCCTGCGAAGATTCTTGCCGGTTCTTCTTCGTGGGCGTAATCGAACCGGATAGAATAAATAGATATTTCGCAGAGGTTCCATGGAACAGTTCCATGATGGAACAAATGAGAATTTCTGATAAGCAGTAGTTCCGTAGATTTTGTAAACGGAACTAGCGCGATTTTTTTTTTCTCACTGATTCTGGACTATTTATTTACTACACTAATATTTCAAAAAATCGTTTAAATAAAAAAAAATAGTTATAAAAAACTAAAACCCGTCTACGAAAAAGCAAATTATGAAAATAGTTTGACTAAAAAATAACAAAATAATGTTTTCCATATAATTTATCAGATACAGCATTTCTCTTTTTATATTGATTTTACCTTAGCACGAACTCTATAAATTTTGATAAATTTATTATTTTTAACGTTCTAAATATAGAGCCGTGGTCGGGCGTTCTTCGTTCAACAAGACAAGTGAGGCCCTCGTCGTGCATTATTAGAGCGCGGAACTTAGGACGGCCATCGCCATTGTGTCATACTGGCATCTTTTTGTAAGATCAGTCAGAGCCAATCTAAAATTATTATAAGTAGATACATAGGTACATACCGAACGTCAACGGCTATAATGCACAACGACGGTCTCACTTGTCTTGTTGAACGAAGAACGCCCGACCACGGCTCTATGTTTAGAACGTTAAAAAAAATAAATTTATCAAAATTTATAGAGTTCGTGCTAAGGTAAAATCAATATAAAAAGAGAAATGCTGTATCTGATAAATTATATGGAAAACATTATTTTGTTATTTTTTAGTCAAACTATTTTCATAATTTGCTTTTTCGTAGACGGGTTTTAGTTTTTTATAACTATTTTTTTTTATTTAAACGATTTTCATAATTAGCTTTTACGTAGTCGGGTTTTAGTTTTTTATAACTAATTTTTTTTATTTTAGGCTTTTTTAAAAACTGTTTGCATACTTTAAATGTTGTATGTAACTCGTATATTGATTTTTTTTTATGGAATCTGACACATCACCTACAGGCTACAACATCCGTGATGTCAGCCCATAACATAACACCGGGTGAACTTGATGCCACGTCAGTGCTTCCCTTCGGTCGTACCGGCTACACTAAATACATAGCCGTTTCTACCGACCTTTCATTCAGTGCGGTGCGGTGGTACCAACACGGGCGGGTTAAACCCTACCACCTAGTATTATAAGAAGGAAGTCATATCCCTTAGTCGCCTTTTACGACATACACGGGGAGAGATACAGTGGGGCTATTCTTTTATATAAGTACCGGCTTGATACTATCCGTCCGTTTATTTGTCGTGATCTCTATTTGAAACCTCGTTTGAAACTAAAGTTTTCTGCAAATAGCGCATGAGTGAGTACCTACATATATATACAGATTATGTATAGTTGAACGATGTATAGTCTTGAAGTAAAATGAAAAGTCAGTCAGAGCAAGACCGAAGACTGAGCTGTGTAAGTACACGATTTTCTTTGTCTATGTAAGTAAATATATCTGGCTGGGGTGAAGCGGATTCGGGCAGTAAGTAAACCAATCAGTTCAAGGCCGAAGACCGAGGGAGGTTTCAGGTTGTACATAGTTGAATAATGTACTCACTCGAAGCAGGTAAGCCACGAAGGCGAGGCCAAAGCTACTGATATTATTTTTATAGTAAGCGCGACATGTGGCGCCGAGCCACCCATAAGGTGTCTAGCGATGCCCATGGACATTCGGTAGCATGCGGAGGCTGCGAATGCCATGCCGGCCTGACAGGTGCCCAGGTTGAAGGACCCGAGACTGTACTTGGGGGAAAATATTTCTCTCTGTTTGTATTTCAACAGGCTCTGATTTAGCTATGTATTCCTACGGAGTTGCAGTGGTTTTAGATCGCGGGACATTTGGGAGTCACCTACTATTCGCACGGCTCGACGCTGGATCGAGTCCAGAGGCGCCAGCTGGTATTTGACTGAGCCATCCCATAGGTGCGAGCAGTACCCCAAGCAGGACTGAATCTGCGATTTATACGGCCTTGCCCTCGATGTCACGCCGGAAGTTTAGATCGTGCGAAAATTCGACTCGGAGGTGGTCGCAAAATTTAAGTGACGTGCCTTGGTAGGAAGGAGCTGGTGTGAACGCCGCTCTCTTCGCACTGAACGCGCAAACTTGTATCTTGGAGGTATTTAACTTGAACAACTTGCTACGGCCCATTCGGAAATAGAGCCGAGTGTTTGCTCAAGTTCAGACACAAGTCTTCGCCTCTTCTCATCCACATCCCGCCTAGTTGAAGGGTAACTGGTGTAGAACCCGTGTTCCGTACTCTCGTATGTATAACAATGATATGTTGCCCCCTGAATGCTACGCCCACGCCTTCAACGTTAGCAAGGCTCAGTGCTGCGCATTATCTGCGAAGGTCGATTTGAAGGTCCTTTTGATTTCCAAGCCAGTTTCTAAGTCAGCGTCATACCTGTCTGGAAGCACTTGAACCTCCTGGGCACCGCCATTTCCAAAGACGTAGGGTTCCGGCAACTAATCGAGTCTAGGGCTAAAACTGCACCCAGAAAATTGGGAATACTTTTTCGCAATCGGCGCTTCTTCTCTTCCACAATATCCCGCTTAGCTGAAGGGTAACTTGCATCCGAAAATATTGAATTAATGTACCTACCTTTTTTTTTTATGGAAACTTGACACGGTTGGCTACATCACCTACAACATCCGTGATGTCAGCCCATAACACCGGGTGAACTAGGTGCCATGTCAGTGCTTCCCTTCATTTCGCGCCGGCTACACTGAACTGGACGGAAAACACGAACTATTTACATAGCCGTTTCGACCGACGTTTCGCTCAGTGCGGTGGTACCAACCCGGCCGGGATAAACCCTACCACCTAGTAAGGTCGGCGGTCATCCATCCAATAACTGACCGCACCATTAAGCTGCCGAGGCTGACGATCCCTTAGTCGACTTTTACGACATGCGACGGGGAGAGATGCAGTGGGGCTATTCTTTTTAAGTACCGACCCCACACGGTACACCTACACTACATATTATGCTTACACTAGGTACCTAGATGGACATTTAATACCAATTTATTTTAGCATAGTACTGTGGTGGTACTGTATCTAATAATAATATTATATATCTATATAAAATTTGCGGTAGATCAGTGAGTAAGTATGTAGGTATATTACCAACAATACCATGTCGCTTCTTGGCGTCGTCGTCGCGCGTGGGGGGGGGGCGCGCGGCGCGGGGCGCGGGCGACCACGGTTCATCGCGAATAATCGCGATTCATACATACATTCGCTACACATTTTGCTCTATTTCTCTGTACACATAAGTTTAATAGATAGCAAAGTATATATTTTCGGAATCGTAATTTAATTATCTTTAATTTGATACCCCACTCAATATATTTTGAAAAACTAATTTGACATTTTGACGCCGTGCGTCCGCCATTTTGAATTTTGAAAATTGTTATATAGCCTATGACACTCCCGTGAATAAGACGAATCCAATAGCACAAGAATTATTCAAATCGGTCCAGTACTTTAGGCTGTAGAGTGGAATATAGATAGTCACATACATACATACATACATACATACATACATACATACATACATACATACATACATACATACATACATACATACATACATACATACATACATACATACATACATACATACATACATACATACATACATACACGCCAAACTCATAACCCTTCCTTTTTTGGCTTCGCCGTAGTCGGGTAAAAAAGAGGTATAGTTTGTAAGTTTGGATGTAGGAGGTAATCTATGAAAATACTCATCTGATTTCAAAAATTCTTCGAACAATATTTAGAACGAACCTTCAGGATGGGTAAAGGCTACGCGAGCGAAGCCGCGGGCATACATACATACATACACACCACACACGCTGAATCCCGACAATCGGGGTAAGCAGAGTAATCGGTGTTGTGCTGCAAGAACACTGCTAAATTACAGCATACCGCCGACCGCCACGTTTCGCAAAGTATTCGAACAAGATTCAATCGATCAAGCAGCAAGTAAGGCACGAAGACCAGCCTGCTGCATGACTCGGTGGAAGCACCGTGCCAAGGTGAGAGGCGGCGAGCCTGTCGCCCTTTAGCGCGGCACTTTTCCTTATCCCTTAGTCGCCTTTTACGGCATGCATGGGGAGAGATGCATGGGGACAACAATACAATACAATACAATCCAAAAAATAATATAGCGACAAGAGCTCTATTTACGTGCCTCGAACTATACTAGGTGGAAGTTAATTTCCTGTGAAAATGTAAAACAAGAAAATGTACTCATTCACAAGGAAAACTCTAAATAGCCTGGGCATTAATATTGTTACCTGCGCGAGGTGAAGGTCGATTTCTTTGACCTTTCCAATACGGAAGCGGGCTGGCACGCTAGAGCGTGGAGGTATATATACCTAGACACGCTATTCTCATTTTTTTTTTTTATGTAATCCGGTATGGATGTCTGAGTCGGAGGGGCCAAAGCGCATGCTCCGACCAGCCACTTTCACCTCCGAGAAGGTAGGTGCCATACCGGAGACTTCCCTGGATTGCTGGCTATACGGGACTAGAGGAGAACACAACCGAGGCTGCTATGCGGCCAGCTTACATCCAGTACGGTGGTACCAACCCAGTCGGCTACAATTTGAGCCTACCACCTAGTAAGGGGCAAGGGAAGGGACCTACAGTTTTACACCGGTTCCGTCCGAACGGTGAAGCAGCAGGTGTAGGTATGCACGTAAATTTTTTCGTCAGAAAAAACTCATTGGTACACGCCGACCGGATTCGAACCTCGGACCTCCCGCATGAGAAGCCGATGCCCAAACCACTCGGCCACCCGCCGCTTCATTATTGCATTTATCTGAACAATCTGTTACATGAAAAATGCTTATATAAGCTATGCGAATTTATAAAGTGAATTGATAATGTATTTAAATACATAATAAATAATAATGAATAGTTACACAATTTGTATTTTTTTTATTTTTATTTTTTTTTATGGAAACTGACACGGTTGGCTTACATCACCCACAACATCCATGATGTCAGCCCATAACACCGGGCGAACTTGGTGCCACGTCAGTGCCTCCCCTCGGTCGTGCCGGCTACACTGAACTGGACGGAAAACACAAACTATTTACATAGCCGTTTCGACCGACCTTTCATTCAGTGCGGTGGTACCAACCCGGGCGGGTTAAACCCTACCACCTAGTAATATAAGAAGGGATATGACTCCCTTTAGTCGCCTTTTACGACATACACGGGGAGAGATGCAGTGGGGCTATTCTTTTAAAGTACCGGCCCCACACGGTACATTTGTATCCTAAGTAAGTGTTTTAGTTACTTACGAGTATGTATTGACGTGCCTCATGGAGTGTACGTGCACTGTGTATTTTCAGCTCTGTATTTGTGTGCTCTATGATTTGCTAATCAATATTTTTGTCTTTGTCTTTGTATCAATACTAATAATAAATCTGTAAGGGATGGCCATGGAGTAAGTTACTTTGTTTTGTTAGATATTGCGTTTGTAGACTCTATGTATGATACTAGAAAATTGCCGATTTTCAGAAATCTTTTCTGTATGTAAGTATATTCCTCCATAACTCTTAAATCGATCATCCGGATTCGATGAAACGTAGTATAAGCACATTTAACTATACATGACACAGGGTAGGCTAAATAAAATTCACTTCTGGTTACGCTAAGACGTGGCTCTCATACAAACCAAATTATGCCGCGGCGCGTGCCGAAATAAGGGTACGGTAGCAGGCTTACTTACTTTCCTCTTTTTAAATTCGAATTTCAGGCGAATGAAATAAATTATTGAAATACTTGAAATAAATTGCACACAATTTAAGCTGTTACTAACATTTTGATGTTGTGCACCAATGGAGTGCAAACACTCCATTGGTGATACGGGAGTAAATAAAAGTGACAATTATTTATTTCTATTTTACAGCAGATATCGCTTCACCAATCAGAAAAAGTGCCGATGATCTTCGAATCGGCTGACCTGATCTTCATAAAACATAGATAAGAACCATCACGGTTAAACGGTTAAACCGGCTCTCTAACCGGTGTGGAACTGTCTTCCGGCGAGTGTGTTCCCGAATCCCTTACCCTGGGTGTCTTCAAACTTCGTATTAACAGGCTAGACAGCCTAGCAACAGTCCGCAAATCTACTGGCATGGCACCTAACTGAATGTGGTTTCGCGAGGTGTTTTTGGCTCTGTCGAATGTACCATTGGTCTCTTGGCATAGCCACTCACGTTGGTTTACATAATAAAAAAAAAAACTCTTCCAAATTGGTCCATCACTTTAGAAGCTACGTTGCCACGGACAGACACACAGACAGACAGACGGAGACGTCAAACTTATTGACGATGGCACTATACACCAGATATAGGTAATGTAAATAGGCAGAGTGGTCAGATTCTTCAGTATTCATGTTTAAGCTGTACTGTTTCGAATAAAGTATTAAAGTCACTTAACTGTTAAGACATTATGTTCCTAACACAGTCCAATCCAGAGTGAATGTTCCAGCTCCCTTGTAGTTTAAATGGGCGGCTATTTATCGAGGTATAGTTTTTTTCGTCTTACTGTAAAATCGTCCTAAACGGAGTTGGCGCGTTCTGGAACTATACGACTCTATAAAAAATAAACAATATAACACCTCTCCGTTTGCGTCTGGGGTTAGAAATAGAAAAACCGTCATTTTTGTACACTTTTTATTCACATCCTCTGCAAGCAAATGCCTCTTCTGGGTATTTATTTCTCTGCGTTAGAATAATTATGTGTGTTACGTCGCTTCGAAACATTAATAGGCCTCGGGCCACCGAGTATACAGACCGCTGCCGAAGGGGAATATTCACTTCGGGAGCTCATTGATGGGGTCAATGGGAACAAAAAACCGGCCAAGTGCGAGTCGGACGCGCGCGTCGAGTTTCCGTACCACATTCCACACACACCACACCAAAAAACCATTGAAAAAAAAACACGTTTCTTGTATAATGTATTGTATTGTATTTTTTTTTTTTTATGGAAACTGACACGGTTAGCTACATCACCTACAACCGTGACCGTGATGTCAGCCCATAACACCGGGTGAACTAGGTGCCATGTCAGTGCTTCCCCCTTTGATCGTGCCGGCTACACTGAACTGATCGGAAAACACAAACTATTTACATATATTTGTTTATATTTATTGCACTCAAATAGAATATGGGCAAAAGGTAACGCTTAATGCCTCTAGGCATTTTCTAACAGGATACCTTTGGGGTATGATAACTGCTAGTGAGTGGCGGAAAGAGAAGTTTTAATATATGACAGATGTACGGATCTATAGGAACCCCCCTTAATTTTTTACTTTTTCTATTTTTTATTATTTGTTGTTATATCCGTCATATTAACACATATTTTGTGATCACGGCTTACTATTACTTACTACCGGCTAGCTATTACGGTTCCAAAGATACAGCATTAGGACAGACAAACAGACAGACAGACAGACGGCGTAGGCTTAGTAATAGGCTTCCGTACGGGATACGGAGACCAAAAAAAGTGTACGATATTTTTTATTTCAAACGATATTAAAAACCAGCATTAAAATCGTGATCTTGAGGCATTGCCATTATACATAAAAAAGCTTAAAATAATAAATAAATTGTATTCCCATTAAATAGACTTATGGTTACAGTAACAATAATTTTCACATATTTTGTCTTTAGATTGGTCTAGCTATCACGGTCTACTTCTACAAAAATGTACACGTGGCGTTACTAGGCGCCTTAACCCTGCAGTGCACGCGCGCGGACTCAGACTCCGCACTTTTACTATAATCCAAATATATTCTTTCCCTTTCATCTGAAGTTTCTCGCAACTTTGGTACCTTCCTCCCGCAGGAGGGGATTTCGCTTAGTTCAATCATTCGCAAACTAACGAGCCCAGGGAGTGTATGAGTGAGACTTGCGGGTCCGCGCGCGTGCATGGGTGTTATGGACTGCGGAGTGTGAGTGAGTATGTGTGGGTGTATGTAAAAAACAGACCCACTAGATATCGGTGCCATAATGGCAAATTGTCTAACATCTGTTTGCCTTGAGCATATAGATTCGATAAATTGAAAAAAAAATCGCGTTGTTTGTAAACAAAAACAAAATTATCAATGTAGATGTGTGCTTATGTTTATGTATTTTTTTTCTTTATGACAATATGATTCTAAGAAGTTAATTTGTTTTAGGTCTAATAATACAATAAGTACTTTACATGATTATATTTTTGTTTTTAATGAACCCTAAACAGAGCCTAATAATAGAAGGGGGGCACCCTTGCGGAGTCTGAGTCCGCGCGCGTGCGTCCGTGTGACTTTTAGGTGCGCGTGTACTGCAGGGTTAAGACTTGAAAAATAATACATACATAAATACATATCACACACGCTAAATCCCGACAATCGGGGTAAGCAGAGTAATCGGTGTTGTGCTGCAAGAACTTTGGTAAATTACAGCACAACACCAACCACCACGTTTCGCAAAGTATTCGAACAAGATTCAATCGATCAAGCAGCAAGTAAGGCACGAAGACCCACCTGCTGCATGACTCGGTGGAAGTACCGTGCCAAGGTGAGAGGTGGTGAGCCTGTCGCCCTTTAGCACGGTATCTTGTCCTTATCCCTTAGTCGCCTTTTACGACATGCATGGGGAGAGATGCAGTGGGGATATTCTTTTTAAGTACCGGCCCCACACGGTACAATATAAAATAATCTACTCCGAAAACCAATTAAATAAAATTTTTTTTTTATTGAAAGCGCAACATGTGGCGCCGAGCCACCCAAAAGTTATCTAACGGCGCCCATGGACACTCGATCGTATGCGAGGGTTGCGAATGCCATGCCGTAAGTCAAGCGTGCATGAATGCAATCAAGTTATTTCAATTCGGCCGAGAATGCAGGCAGTATTTTTGGAAATGCACTATTTCTACTACGTATTAATAAAGATTTTGTGGTATTATTGAATTATTACACGCTCAAATGGCTACATTATAACATCCCCTTGTTTGTGTATACTTCACAAAGTCCGGACGGTCACCCACCGGTTCATCGCCAAGATCGTTAAAATCTCACACTTGCCAACTGCTTTGAAAATTTGACTTGGCAAGTGCTTACAAGCTTTTATTTTTTATGGTTCCGTATCCGTCGTACGGGACCCTATTACTAAGCCTATGCCGTCTTTGTCTGTCCGTCCGTCTGTCTGTCCGAGGGCTGTATCTCTTGAACCGTAATAGATAGCCTGTTGAAATTTTCACAGAATATGTGTTATTATGGCCAATATAATAACATATAATAAAAATATGAAAAAGTAAAAAAATCACGAGGGTCCCCATACAATAAACTAAAAAGTGTATGCGCGCCATCTACCGAATGGTGTATGAAGCATTTTAACTAATCATGACATTTTAACTAATATGAAGCATTTCATAACAAGCCATAGATGGCGTGAGTTGCGTTAACCATGACATGGCGATACGGAACCCTCGGTGCGCGAGTTCGACTCGCACTTGGCCGGTTTTACTTTTAATTCTTGGGTTCTGTATCATATAGATAGGGAGTAAAACCTATATAAAATTTATTGGACCTTGGGCTTTTTTTTATGTAAAATATTTTTTATGTAGGTATTTAAATAAAAAAAAGTAGGTGGTTGATTTTCAAAGCCTAATCGATTCAGTTTCATAACAGTAACAAAAAAGTCTATAAATCAAATTCTGGTAAAAAAAATCAAATTCTTTTTATTCCTTACTAATAAAACTAAAATTGTGGTTTTTCACAATTTCTGAAAGAAAGAGATCTATGTGTTGGAAGACTTTTTTGTTCCTGGCATGAAACTGAAACGATAAAGAAAAATTTTTTTAGACATTTTACAGAAAAAAAAATTATTTTGTAAAAAAAAATCTTTGTTCTTCAAAAGTGATCTATTTCCGATTCTTTCTTTCTTTCTTTCTTTCTTTCTTTCTTTCTTTCTTTCTTTCTTTCTTTCTTTCTTTGTCTTTATATAATACCACCTACCCATCCAAGTACTGTGGCGCCATCTATTATTCGGTAGCTTGAATATCTACTAATAGATTCTTAGCATGTTTATTGTATGCAGACTAGGTTTTCGCGTACCCGGTGTTTTTTCATACCCGGGTATCGGGTATTTTTTAAATATATACCCGGGTATACCCGGGTACCCGGGTATTACATTCTGTATAGCTATATACGAGAAAAACTGTTGCAAGAAGAGGATCTAACGCTGGAAAAGGCTATGAAAATTGAAAAAAGTGTGGAGATATAAATCAGCCAGCAAGAATGGAGAAGAATCAACAGGTTATAGTTTAAAATCAAAAGGAGTATATGCTCTATTCCTTTCCTTCTTCGACTGTTAAAGACAAATTTTTTTAAGCAAAATACAAAACACGGAAACGGAGATAAATCAGCTAGGTATATTATATAACCAAAGACATCTGAATGTGAATGAAACTGCTGCAAATTTTTTATTTTATTTTGTATGTATAGATTTAATTGTTTTTGTTTAATATCAATTTATGAGGGGCATGTAGTAATTTATCTGCAGAAGGCAAAAACTAATACAAACAACATTACCTCACTCAAATTCACCGGCCGTCTATGGCCACAGAGTAAATAATCACTAAGTTTATCTATGGCTGGCACAAGCAACCAGTGTTGCCTACTCGGCTACTACAAAATATGGTACTGTGGTGTTAAAAATGCTGATAAAAAACTCTAACTTTATTTTCGAAGTGCCAAAAAATGATACCCGGGGTCCCGGGTATCCTGGGAATTTTTACCCGGATACGAAATCAAACCCGGGTATACCCGGTCCCGGGTACTCGGGTAGAAAACCCTAATGCAGACCCCTTATTTTTTTTACTTTTTGCTTATTTATTATTTGTTAGCACATTCGCCATAATAACACATATTCTGTGAACATTTCAACCAGCTACCATTACGGTTCAAACGATACAGCCCTAGCACGGACGGACAGACAGACAGACGGACGGCGTAGGCTTACTAATAGGGTTCCGTATGGATACGGAACCCTAAAAACTGTGTTAAAAAGCAGAGTACACACCACATACACCACGTACATACACGAATGATTATACAACCACACGTGCGATTTCTGACCGCGCCCGGCGCGGCGGCGTGTTGAATGTTCTCACGAATCGCACGTCGATCCAATTGCACCATAGATGGAGCGACAGAGGTTAAGTGTTAACTGTAGAATTTCCTCACAATGTTTTCCTTTACAAGAGTTGATTATATCTCTGTTCCGTTTGATCTTTCCTTCAGACGGCGCTATAAACAGCTTGTCCCATTTGACCGTAAACATTTTATTATATTTTTTTCATCCGGTTTCTAGTTTTCGGTTTTTCAAAATTTATACGGTGGAATAATGATTATTTTTGAAGAGGAGAGGCTTTTTAACGCACGTTTGTGATGTAACCCAATGATGATGTGTAATTGTGTAGCTCAATGTATAAAAAAAAACCGACCATAAAAATAAAAAATTAAATTCCCGCGCAGCTCTCGGTTTTTATATTTTATTTACTTAGCGGTCACCCGACTCCTTTAAGTTAGTAAACCGATTAAAATTTGTAATTTTACTTTTATTTCAAGCTTTAAAAAAACCCACATGCAAATCGGTCCACTTTTTATTAAGATAATAATTTTTTCGATTCCTTAATTACTTAATTACAAACATAGCTAAGGACCATCCCGATTAAACCAGCTTTCTAATAAAAAAAACCGCATCCAAATCGATCCATCCGTTTGGGAGCTACGATGCCACAGCAGACACACAAACACGTTAAACTTATATAGTGCGCGGTACGGATCTCGGCGTGTCGTCGCCGCAGCGGGCGACCCGCCATACACTATACAAGTACGGTGCGAGGGAGAACCGCTGCGGCGGCGACACGCCAAGATCCGCCCCGCGCATTATAACACCCCTCTTTTTACGTCGGGGGTTAAAATATGTATCGTGCAACTGAAAGCTGTCTATTATTATACTGTTCATGAATAATTAATTAATAATGCATAGGTAGCGGGGAGTGGATGGATGAGAAGAGCGGAAGACCGCGTGTGGTGGCGCGCCTTGGGAGAAGCCTATGTCCAGCAGATACAGGCTGATGATGATGATGATGATGATGAATGCATAGGTAAACCCAACTTCACACAACAGTCCATGGACTAGCGTGGAAGGAGAACTTGTAATGAAATTCAAAGCTCACATCTTTTCAACTGTTTATTTTTTTATTTATTTCTTTATTCTGGAAACACAAACAGCTACATACAAGTAGTACTTGTAAAGAGAGTTAATGATTTAAACTAATTAGGTATGTAACCAGCGACGTATTAGACAAGTATATGGATAGGCGATATCTACAAAAATATACACGAATGAGTATAAAATTGATATAGCCCGGCGGTTGAAGCTTGAAAAAGGGGTCAAGCTTGCATGAATTGATAATAAAGTTTTTATAGCCGTTTCGACCGACGACGTCTCATTCAGTGCGACGGTACCGACCCGGGCGCGATAAACCCTACCACCTAGTAAGGTAAGAAAGGAAGGGACCTACAGTTTAACGCGGAATCCGAACCACGGTCAGCCTCCAACAGTCGAGCGGTCACCCATCCAAGTACTGACCGCGCTCAGGGTTGCTTAACAACAGTCGACCGACCGCACCATTGAGCTACCGAGGCTGACAAATATGGGACATCCTGCATAATGTTAAGAGAACGAATAATGAAAAAAAAAACCATTTAAGTGTGAACGGTGTTACGTTTAGAGGGTTCCGTAGGCATTCACTTCTTGCTTGCATAGGGTGCGCGGTCGCTCCGTGCGCGGGGACGCTCTACACATACCTAAATGCTATTTTTAATTCCCGACGCAAAACCATAGGGGTTATAAGTTTGACGCCTCCGTCTGTCTGTGTTTTTTTTATGTAATCCGGTATGGGTGGCTGAGTCGGAGGGGCCAAAGCACATGCTCCGACTAGCCAATATCACCTGCGAGAAGGTAGCTGCCATACCGGAGACTTCCCTGGATTGCTGGCTATACTGGACTAGAGGAGAACACAACCGAGGCTGCTATGCGGCCATCTCACATCCACTAAAGTGGTACAAACCCAGTCGGCTACAATTTGAGCCTACCGCACCTAGTAAGGAGCAAGGGAAGGGACCTACAGTTTTACACCGGTTCCGAACGGTGAAGCAGCAGGTGTAGGTATATGCACGTAAATTTTTTCGTCAGAAAAAAACTCATTGGTACACGCCGACCGAATTCGAACCTCGGACCTCTCGCATGACGGCATGAGAAGCCGATGCCCAAACCACACGGCCACTCGCCGCTGTGTGTCCATCTGTGGCATCGTAGCTACCAAACGGATGGGCCGATTTGGATGCAGTTTTTTTTTTATTAGAACACCGGTTTAACCGGGATGGTTCTTAGGTATGTTTCATGAATATCAAGGTCAGCTGATTCTAAGATAATTGACACTTTTTCTAATTGGTGAAGGGACCTCTGTATTACACTTGAACTCGTCGCCTTTAAGCAAATAAACGAAAATTATTACAAAACTAATTTATGTACGTATAACCTAACCTAACCTTACATCAAAATTATTATAATTTCCAATTACGTCTCTTGAAATTGTAAGACTTCTCCAATAAAACCCACGGGGTACAACTTCGCACTTTTTCTCTTCCGTATCTCCCTTCCTTTTTCCTAATTTGTTCTATCTACCCGTATGCTGTCTACTCACAATCGTTACCGCTCCACTCCACGGCCCACGATCGACCACCCGCCAGCATTTAGAGATACCATAACAGAAAAATGTCCACAGACTTGTTAATTCAGTTGCTTCAAAGCATCTTCAAAGCCATAAAACAATAAAATAAAGCAAAATACACTATTATGATTTAAAACTAAACTGAACCTTACAAAATAAAAGTTAAATTATAAATTTAAAAAAACCCCGGCACATCAACAACCGATGAAAAAAAAAATCCGCTTTTCAACACAGATCTTGAGTTGAAAAGTTGACAGAAAGTAAAATTTTTACCCAAAGTCAAATAGTTTTTGAGGTTATCATTAGATTACGTTAGTGAGACCCGAGGCTTATTTCACAATTTTTTTTTTATGCCGCACGGACTAAAATATACGCTACTCATTTTTAAATTTATTGATCCTTACCTTCAGCGCGAAAATTGTAAAACTTGAAACAACAATTTAGTTCTATGAAGTACATAATATGAAAAAAAAATATAATTTTAAACTAGGTAATATTATGTACTAAACACTGAAGCAGGCTTTTTAAATTTACAGTATTTATTCATGGTGAAAAAAAATTCTGAATGTGACTCTATTTTAATTTCTTATGTCGAGCTAGCTCCATACTGGATAATTATTTTGGAATAAAATTTACGTCATTGTATAGGGAATTTAATTTTCTAGACAATAAAGCAGAATTATTTGAAAAAAAAATCCTAATAATTTTTAAAACAAACAAAAACTACAAAATCACGAAAGGTTGACTGTAAGAAATCTCTGTAAGGGATAAGTCCGCCTTTGCACCTTATGTAAATTTTCCAATGTATTTGTTACTGTTTAATGTTTACTGGAGCAATAAAGAATTTTCTATCTATCTATCTATCTAAACGCGCGCACTGCGCTCGATTGTTCAGTGTAGCCGACTCGAATTTTTGTTTTTCCACATGAATCCTCTTAACAGACAGACAGACACATGCCAAGCCGATTTCATAACGGTTCCTCCGTGACAGGCTAAGGAACAAGATCGGATAAGGAGCACGACACTCATAGTTAATTGTATACTCGGTGCTATGTAATTAAATCTCAAACACAATATTTTTTTCAATAAACGCGGTTATTGTTCATGGACTTGGCTGTTATTATAAAGTTTAGATAATATCTGTCTGTCTGTTTGCTAATGTCCTGAATGCGCTCTGGGCTCCGCTCGTGTTATTCTCGGGTTAAATTTACATAGCGTCACGCCTGTTTGCCGGTGGGGTAGGCAGAGACAACGGATCTCCACGTGCCACGATCCTGACACAACTCTGGCGCCTCTTCCACTCTCATAATGTTCTTCATGCATGCTCGTCCGGTTACGGGTACTACGCACTTGGCCCTTTTTGAGCACATGCCCGATCTGGTACGTGCGTGCTAGCTAGGGCGACCCTTCCCGACTCTTCCACTCACATTTGCTGCATAAATTTATTTCGTTAGTCCGTTGGTCGTTTCGTTTGGAATAAAGATCAACCATTAAAATAATAGAGGCTCTAAAATATTTCATAGGAAACGAATAAAAATGCGAATGCGAGATAAAAACGAAGAAAATTTATCGATTCACGTGCGGAAAGTTTTATAAAAAAGCTTGTCGTAAAATACTGGAAGTTGTAAAATATTATGTATTTCGGATTTAGCAACCAGGTACATTATTGGATTTACACTGCAGAGGCGGGCTTTCCTTATGGCCGACTAGACCCGGGCCTAAGGCGGCCAGATATTAGGGGCGGCCAATCTGTACCTGCTGCTGGAAGCAGTGAGCGCAGGTACAGAATAGAAAGGGTGCCGGCCGGAGCAAGTGCGTGCGACGTGCGGGAGTGGTGAGCGCGGCGGCGCGGAGACGACGCACTATTTACTCGGACAAAATAATTTATAGCTATGACGGTAAGGTCAATATTGCCGCAAAACTTTTAAAAAATACTTATGCTATATGTAAAATAAACCGAGAAATAATATATTTCTGGCAGGTTGAACCGAACGCAATACTGATTTTCGAACAACTTCACACTTGTATCTATGCTGTAAACTTGAAAGGGGCGGCTGCATTGAATTGGGGCGGCTGGTACTAAACGACCTAGGGCGGCTAAGGCTTTTTACAGTATTACTAACTTTTGCCCGCGGCTTCGATCGCGTAGCCTATGTCCATCCTGAAGGACCATTTTAAATATAGGTCAAATAATTTTTAAAATCGGATGAGTATTTTCAGAGATTACCTCCTACATCCAAACTTACAAATTTTACCTCTTTTTATTATTAGAGTAGATTGAACCAAAGTTTATCAAATTATAACTCTTTTCTGTAATACACGAAAACATTGTTTGTAACGTGTGGGGCCGGTACTTTAAAAGAATAGCCCCACTGCATCTCTCCCCGTGTATGTCGTAAAAGGCGACTAAGGGATATGACTCCCTTCTTATATTACTAGGTGGTAGGGTTCAACCCGCCCGGGTTGGTACCACCGCACTGAATGAAAGGTCGGCCGAAACGGCTATGTAAATAGTTTGTGTTTTCCGGCCAGTTCAGTGTAGCCGGCACGACCGAAGGGAATCACTGACGTGGCACCAAGTTCATCCGGTGTTATGGGCTGACATCAAGGATGTTTTAGGTGATGAAGCCAACCGTGTCAGCATCAATAAAAAAAAAAAAAAAAACATTAATATTGTTATTTAGTTTGTATTATTTATAGATGTTCATTGTTTGTTGGGCATTTTTAAAGCAGTAAGACTCCACTCGAACTTGTCACAATTAATTCTATCACGAAAAAATTTTATATTCTGTTAAATTAAATAAATTAGGCTGTAGATTTTTTTTTAAACAGGTGCACAGGTTGTAACTCACATACATACATACACGCCAAACCATAATCCTTTCTTGGCTTCGCCTTAGTCGGGTAAAATTATTGAGTCATGTCAGGCACCAATCCGAGACGCTTTTGTCAGCAGTTAAAAAGAAACGATAATTTCATCCCGCCTCCGTGTCCGTCAGCCTCATCTATTATGCCTTAATTTAACTATCTTACGTTTTATATAGTTTCTGACGACGCCCATCGACATTCGGTCGCTAACGCCAAGACGGCCTGATCCCTCTTGGAGGACCTGAGACTACTTTGGGGGAAATATATGAGCAGGGAGAGAGTTCCAAAGCTTACCAGTTCTGTGGAGTAAAGTCATTTCCGTTTATAGATCTCGAGTACGCCACCCTTAAAGCGGCTCATGTAGCATGAAATCTAACATTTTTACATACATACATATGCACATACTTTATTTTATTTTTGTTAGTGTTAGGACAAGACAAATATCAAGCAGCAAGTAAGGCACGAAACCTGCTGCATGATTCGGTGGAAGGACCGTGCCAAGGTGAGAGGTGGTTACGCTGTCGCCATTGAGCACGAGACGAGCACGCTGTAAGAGGCAAGGGGTCCGTTTTCAATTAAGCTACACTCTTTCTTTCTTTTTCTAACTTTTGAATTTTTTTAATTGAATTGCGCGACATGTGGCCTCTTTTCATCTACGAGTAGGTGTCTAACGATGCCCATGGATATTCTGTGATGCAGGGGGATTGCTGATGCGATGCCGGAACTTTCTCAAAAACATCAACATACATACACCCTTACACTCCCTCTATCACACACCCTCCTACACGAGGGCGCATGTGGAATCACCCTTTCACATACATAGCCCGATAAAAACACACCCGAAGACGAAACACCAGTTCACTATAAGGAAGCGTGAAGTTCGTTCCTTCCCACATAAAATTTTGGATGCGAACATTACTTTGGAATTCAACGATCGGAAAGCGTTTTGGTCGGTAATTTGGAGAAAAGTTAAAGTAAATTTGGGTCTAAATTTATTCAGCGTTTTCTGAAGAGAGGGGACGACGACGGTCAGGCGAGCGAATTCCCAGCGGCCAGTTTCAAAATACTGATATTCAATTCGTTGAAAATGTTGAAAATACTAATATTATGCTTGCTACGCGTAGAGAGGTGGTTTTTAGGGTTCCGTAACTCAAAAGAGGAAAAATAAAACGGAACCCTTATAGGATCACTCTTGTGTCTGTCTGTCCGTCTTTCAAAGCTTATTTTCTCCGAATCGACTGAATGAAATAAGTTTAAATTTGATACATATGATAGAGTTTGATGACCCAATCACGGACGTATAGCGTAAATCAGCCATACACAAAGTATCATACATCATACAAAAAAAAGCCTCAGTTGCACTCCGGGAGTGCCGGCAGAAGTAAAAACTATTTGTATTTCCGAAAATAATTCATAGGTGGTTATAAAAAAAACTAAACACCCTAAAAAAAATTAAACACCGTAACATTGCTTAAAAAAGAAAACAAAAGAAAAAAAACCAAAATTTTTTTGAGGGATTCGAAGCCATGGCCACAAAATACAAATCCTACACTCTTACCATTGAGCCACGAAATCACATAAACGACCAAACGAATATCGGATTCCCTTGATTCGCTTTCGGCTTTACTGTCACTGAGAGACGAACAGAATTGATCCCGAGCCACTCGTAACTTAACCCTTAATGCAATGACTTAAGGTTACATTTTAAATAATAAAAATAAATCTCACACTTTTCGAGATCTGACGCGAGTTTAACATTTTTTACCCACCTAAAAAAGTGCCAAGCGCCGCTAAAGAAGTTTTCACTTCAAAAATAAAATTTAGGTAGGCAGTATCAGACTACTGTCGTCAGTCTTCGTGACGTGAATACATAAAAATCTTAGATTGGGATTGGGTATATGAATTCTAGTAAAACAAAATTGAGGTGGGTAGGAGTCGCTTTGCACTCCTGACGTTATACGATTATTTATTATATCTTTATTTTCACGTTTTATAGTACAATATTTATATTAAATCTATATAGATAATAAAATTGAAAATATACAAAATTAATATAAACGAAAACTTAAAAAAAAAACCGGCAAAGTTCCGTAACTGTTGTAATTCCGTATACATTGTAATATGATTATTAATAAAGAATACACAAAAACTATTTTTTGTTTATTTTAGGGCTGCTCCGTCAAATATTTCGCTTTCCAAAAGGGTTCCCTCAACAAAAAAGTTTGACAACCCCTGGCGTAAATTAACGAATTTCGATTTTGGGGGACAATTTAGCAAGTGAATTTTTTGCACCATGTGGCTTACAGATAAAAAAGGGCTCGTTATAAGAAATTCAAACATGCTTTTTCATAATTTTAAAATGCATAGTATATTAATATATAACATATTAAATCCCATTCATGCGTTCCCCCCCCCCCCCCTCCCCCCCCCCCCCCCCCCCCTCCACTCATATTCAAATCTACTGAGTCTTAAAAAGAAATAGGGAATATAGAGCCTCTCTTATAGTTTAACTGGAAAACCTAAACAGATAAACTAAAAAGTTCTCCACTAAGAAGTTCTCACGGAAAACGGAATGATACGGAACCCTCTCCGAGCGAGTTCGACTCGATTGATCGCTTTTTTTACGGACTGACTTAAATTTTAACGGGAACCGCAAGCCGCGGGCAAAAGCCAGATGTTCTAAAAATTAAATTACACCTAGTACGATTCGAACATCTACAAAAACGGTACTAGCGCTGTCCTTATCTATCTTATACTCTCTATCCCGCCCTCCCCCCTCCCCCCCACTCTATCTCTCTTTCTCTCACACAACACGGAGTACATTCCTCCTGAACGCACAGGCCAGAAGTTCTATTCCAACTTAGATAAAGCTTTACCTTAAGGTACTTAAACAAATCACGCCAATCTTATTTATGTGTCCAATAAATGACTGATGATGATAAATTACATCAAATCAAATCAAAATAAAATCAAATTTTGATTTGATTTGATGTAATTTACGCGAAAATTACTCAACCGATTTACACAGAGTTTTCACCGACTTAACCGCGAGCGGAGCCGTGGCCACAACTAGAAGCGGCGGGTGGCTGAGTGGTTTGGGCATCGGCTTCTCACGCGAGAGGTCCGAGGTTCGAATCCGGTCGGCGTGTACCAAAGAGTTTTTTCTGAGGAAAAAATTTACGTGCATACCTACACCTGCTGCAGCTTCACCGTTCGGAACCGGTGTAAAACTGTGTAGGTCCCTTCCCTTGCCCCTTACTAGGTGGTAGGCTTTAATTGTAGCCGAGCGAGTTGGTACCACCGCACTGAATGTAAGATGGCTGCATAGCTGTGTTCTCCTCTAGTTCTCGCTATTATACTTTCCGAGATATAGCGATTCTCTCATGCAGTGTTTTTCGAAACTTTGATGGCCTCGGTTGTGTTCTCCTCTAGTCATAGCCAGCAATCCAGGGATGTCTCCCTCCGGTATGGCACCTACCTTCTCGGAGATGATATTGGCTGGTCGGAGCGTGTGCTTTGGCCCCTCCGACTCAGCCACCCATACCGGATTACAAAAAAAAGGAGCTTTCAAGTGGTCGTAGTTGGAATCGGCGAAGAGCAGGCTTGCGTTAATTTCGGGTCGTATATCACGCTCCGGGCGCCACCTATCCGCTGTAACGACGAGTTGGGTCGGGAAACGTTCTCTACCCTGGGATGGCAATGTTCAGATATTACGAGGTCACACGTCGAACAGTTTTTGTTATCAATATCATCATCATCATCATATATATATATATATTATATATATATATTATATATATATATACTAATAATAAATCTGTAAGGGATGGTCATGGAGTAAGTTACTTTGTTTTAGGAAATATTGAGTTTGTAGCCTCTATATATGATACTAAAGCTAAATTGACGATTTTTAGAAATCTTTTCTGTATGTATGTATGTATGTATGTATGTTCCTCCATAACTCTTAAAGCCATCATCCGAATTTGATGAAACTTAGTAAAAGCCTATTTTACTATACGGGACACAGGATAGGCTAACTAAAATTCACTTCCGGCTACGCTAAGATGTGGCTCCCATACAAATCGAATCGAAATAAAAGCGGCGCGGCGCGGCGACGGCGGTTTATGGCGGCTAGCTGCCGGAGGCTAGCGGCGGGGGCGGAGGCGCGGGGTGCGGTCTGGCGGAGCGCGGTGTGTGTATGCCACGTGGTGCATATGCATTGTCTCGAGCCAGAGTATCTTATTTAATTCGATTCATAATATTATGTAGGTTTACTTCGTTAGGTATCTATTTGATAAATTTTAGGTGCAAACCTATGTGAAGTGTTGTTGCAAGTCGATGTTAGCGGATATTTACTTAATGGAGTTCCTATTTATTTAAGTTATTTTGATCGTATGTTTATTATATTGTACGTAGTGTAGTATGCGCGCACTATTAGCGAAAAGATTCTTATTTTTACCCGACTACGGCGAAGCGAAAAGGAGAATTATGTGTTTTACCGGTATGTATGTATGTATGTATGTATGTGTGTATGTATGTATGTATGTATGTATGTATGTATGTATGTATGTATGTATGTATGTATGTATGTATGTACTTATGTATGTATGTATGTATGTATGTATGTATGTATGTATGTATGTATGTATTTAAGTATGTATCTATCATCTGTTCCATCATAACTTCGAAACTACTTATCATAATTTGACAAATGAGGTATCGTTGGATGCGTCTTGACGCTGGATAGAGGCAATGTGACGTCCCATAAAATTGTATATGGCGCCCTATAAAGGACATAAAGTCATGACCTAATTTTTTTTAATGATGCCATGTTGGGGATCAAATGAAAGGGCTTAATTAACACATTTCAAAAATTTATATATTGTTAGCTGTTGCTTTCGGATTTGCTTGCATGCATCCGATAATTGGGAATAATTTCTAAAATCAGGCCTCACTCCGAACCTACGCAAAATACATCCTACTAATATTATAAACGCGAAAGTTTGTGAATGAGTTGCGTTCAGGAAGACGATAAACCTACTCAAAGAAAGTAAGTAACTAATGGCGAGGCCGAAGGCCGAGCTGCGTTCGGGAAGACTATAAACCTTCTCGAAGAAAGTAAGTAACAAAAGGCGAGGCCGAAGGCCGAGCTTCGTTCAGGAAGTCCCTTAACCTTCTCAAAGAAAGCAAGTAACAAAGGGCGAGGCCGAAGGCCGAGCTGCGTTCAGGAAGAGGATAAACCTTCTCGAAGACAGAAAGTAACTATGGGCGAGACCGAAGGCCGAGATGTGTTCAGGAAGAAGATAAACATTTTCGAAGAAAGTAAGTAAAAAAGAAGTTTCATCTAGAAGATTTATGGCCTTCCTGAACGCAGCTCGGCCTTCGGACTCGCTCTCTGGTACTTACATTCTTCGAAAAGGTTATCCTCTTCCTGAACGCAGCTCGGCCTTCGGCCTCGCCCTTTGTTACTTACTTTCTTAAAGATGGTTTATCCTCTTCCTGAACGCAGCTCGGCCTTCGGCCTCGCCCATAGTTACTTACTGTCTTCGAGAAGGTTTATCGTTTTCCTGAACGCAGCTCGGCCTTCGGCCTCGCCCTCTGTTACTTACTTTCTTCGAAAAGGTTACCCTCATCCTGAACGCAGCTCGGCCTTCGGCCTCGCCCATAGTTACTTACTGTCTTCGGGAAGGTTTATCGTCTTCCTGAACGCAACTGCGCCTTCGGCCTCAAAATGTTACTCACTTTCTTCGAGACGGTTTATCGTTTACCT
This sequence comes from Nematopogon swammerdamellus, assembly GCA_946902875.1. Taxonomy (NCBI): domain Eukaryota; kingdom Metazoa; phylum Arthropoda; class Insecta; order Lepidoptera; family Adelidae; genus Nematopogon; species Nematopogon swammerdamellus. The sequence continues at coordinate 2,950,204 of OX336358.1, forward strand.
GAATCCAGCTCGCCCTTAGTTACTAGCCTGAACCCAGCTCGCCCATAGTTCTTCCTTTGAAATACGAATTTCACGCGAGCGAAGCCGCGGGCAACAGCTAGTTTGTAAATATTTCTATAAGTAACATTTGTATGCAGATTTTATACGTAAGTAAGTAAGCGAGTAAAAAAAGCGTTTATTTCACGGTCAGGCAGGAGTAACGAAATGAAATTATTTATTTTTTCGTCACACAACAACTCAAATAATTACAAACGCAAATAAACATATAAAATTTGACGAAAAGTGAGCCCACACAGCTGACTCACTATCCGAGACAGCGAAGCTGATTTTCAGGGGCTCCCCTTTCCAACCAAGGACCAGACTAAAAACAAACACTGCGAAGTTTCTTGCCGGCTCTTCGTTGTGGGTGTAATCGAACCGGATTGTAAAAACTAAACAAATTCAAGCGTAGTGTACTACCATACGAATGATGAATAAAGATTATCCCTTTCCACCCGGTCTTAAACAATCGTGCGTTCGCATTCTATGAACATATTTTTACCAAAAAACCCAGTTCCACGGAACGCAACCGGTGTGCATCGTTCGTGCGCTCGTTATTCTCGGCTGACAAAAATCGGCGGTCGGCTCGCCTTCACCAGTGTCGTTCCAGAGCTCGGCAAGGATGGCAGCGTTTTTCAACGAGGGAGGAGGCGGAGGTACGTATTTATTTTTTTATTCAAAGTTAGCGTTCTTTGCAATGTTACTATTGTAAACCAACAAGTACACGTTGTAGTTTGTTTTGGTGTCACAATTACAAAGATAAATTAGTAATTAGAACATTTATTGCTTGTCAAAAGTATGAACGCACGATCGTGCGCTCTGGGTCTTAGTTCATACATACATACATAGCGTCACGCCTGTTTCCCGGTGGGGTAGGCAGAGACAACGGATCTCCACGTGCCACGATCCTGACACACCTCTGCCGCCTCTTCCACTCCCATAATGTTCTTCATGCATGCTCGTCGGTTACGGGTACTAAGCACTTGCCCCTTTTTGAGCACATGCCCGATCTGGTCCAGGTACGTGCGTCTAGGGCGACCCTTCCCGACTCTTCCACTCACATTTGCTTCATAAATTTCTTTCGTTAGTCTCCTATCATCCATTCTTCCAACATGACCGAACCACCGAAGCATCCCTTTCTCAATCCTTGTCACTATATCTTCTTTCAACCCACAGCGCTCTCGCACTACACTATTTCTCAATCTATCTTTCATTGTAACTCCGCACATACTCCTCAACGCGCGCATTTCCACAGCATTAATCCTGCTTTCATGCTTCGTCTGCCATGCCCAACTTTCACTCCCGTACATAAGTGTAGGGGCCAGCACTCCACCATGGACAGCCAAACGTGCCCTAGTTGACATGCTTTGGCTGCTCATAATAGCGTGCAACGCCCCATTCACTTGGTTGCCAGCTTTCACTCTCTTTTCTACATCTCCTTCACATTTTCCATCACGCGTGAACATATTCCCCAGATATACGAATTCGTTCACTTGCTCCAGTTTCTCATTCCCAATCCTGACATCGCATTCGGACACTATTTCATTCCTCTCCAGTACCATAACTTTCGTCTTGTTTACATTCACTTTCATTCCCTTCCTTTTAAATGCTTCAACCATAACAGTTACCATGTCCTGCAACTCGCCCACCGACGATGCAAGTATCACTTGATCGTCGGCGTACAAGAGGCATTTCACAACTAACTCATCCATTCTTAATCCACAATCATATTCTTTCAGATCAGCCAAGCAGCTGTCCATGAATAGATTGAACAGCCAGGGTGACGCCACACACCCCTGTCTGACCCCTCTAGAGATGTCAAACCAGTCGGTGTATGCCCCGTTTATCCTGACGCAAGCCCTAGAACCCTCATAGAGAGATTTCAGCGCTTGCACCAAGTGACTGTCCACTCCATACTCGGACAACACTGCCCACAACTCATTCCTCATCACTTTGTCATAGGCCTTCTCCAAATCTACGAACGCGCAAAAGACCTTCTGGTTTTTCGCCAGATATTTTTCGGCTATGCACCGTAGTGAAAAGACCTGATCCGTGCATCCCATACCCTTCCTAAATCCCGCTTGTACATCCCAGATCTTTTCTTCCGTAATTTTCAACACCCTTTCAATCAGTACTTTTGCGTACAGTTTGCCGACAATGCTGAGAAGGCTTCTTCTTAGTTCATGCCAAACGTAAACATCTCGCCCGTGGGTAGCCTGTGATTTTCGAGTGTTTTTATATTGTTTTAGGTTTATTCACTCGACAATTAGTTATAAATGTTGTTTCTTTGTTACAGACAGAGAGTTAAATGAAGATTTGGTGCTGGAAATTATCGGCAATGGTGATATTTCCGATTTAGACGGCGAAGAAGGCAACACCAGCTTCTATGAGCCACAATACAACCACTTCAGTCGCCAAGCATGAAGTGCAATGTGTATTTATGTATATCTAGGGGTAAGAACTGTTTCAAAAGTATCACACAAAATTTTAGTATGTATGTATCTTTCAATATGTATGTAAAACTGCAGGTAATTAAGGCAAAAATTATAATAAATAGATTTTATTTACTTATTTCTATGTGTTTTATTTTTATTGTTTTACCTAAGTGAAAACCTGTTAACTAAATATATACAAATTTGACATATTTCCTAAGAACACACGATCGTGCGTTGGGAGCCTAAACACCGAGAGCACACGCTCGTGCGGGTGCCATACCTACCAAAGTAATAATAATAGATTTTATTTTTTAATTTTCCCTGACACACTTGGCCCCCTAAACATGCTTTTTTGCAATATTAAGGTTAAATTGCGAAATTTAGATTTTAGGGTGGAAAGGGTAGAAAACAAACAACAATGACAATCAACATATTATCCAAAAAAAGTATAATAACTAACTAACATAACTAAATAATATAACATACAATTGACAAGCGTGCGTGTGTGTGTGAGGGTAAGTACATCGTGATCACGATACGCTCGATGATACGTCATCTTTGGAATATAAGTATAGGTATACCACCCCAGACCCCCATGACAGGAAAAGGATGTGGCACAGCATGAGACTCCATATTATAACTAACGAGCTACACGGGGTTGCTGGTTTTAATCCAAAACATTAAAACAAAATCCATACAAAAAAAAACTTTGGGTTAAGTGCCCTACAGCCCAAACGTGTTTTTTAATTGATTTTAACAATCATTTGTTGATATCAGCGTCATAGTATTCATCTTCCCTATCACTTAGGGCCCAGAGTTCCAAAGTGATAGAGAACGCTCCTGCTCAAACAATGCAGCAATTAATTTCTAAAACTGCACAACAAAAATCAAAAACACATAAAACCAAATCCTAGCACATACCTACCCAAGCACTTGTCAAGTTCCACAAACAAAACACAACAAAAACAAAGTACACGAGACACTAGGGACCAACCAACCACAAACAAAACACAACAAAAACAAAGCACAAAAGACACTAAGATCCAACCAACCATAAACAAAACAAACACGTTACGCAAAAAAAATATGTTTTTAGCATTACTTTCGAGAAATTTTACAAAACATGTTTGCTACCTAAACATTAAATAGATCAACCTGTGTGTATTAGTAGGTAACTTACAATGTACGGGGTCAATGACCGTACTATGTTCAAACGCAGAACAGCTGTTTGTTTTTGAATGTGTGAGAGGGTGTGAGTGCGTGTGTCAGTGTGAGTAAATGTGGGTACTCTTCACTTACACTAGTCTAGTAGTTAGGAACTTACATACTAGGTACTTACCTACATTTACAAAAATTGCTGGAAATAACCACCTTGCAATCGGATGCAAAGAGTGGCCTTACTCACGACACGATGCTCTGATTCACACGAACTAGAGTGTCACTGTCACATACCGAATGCGTTTACGATCCGGACACGCATTCTCCAAGGTGGTGTGACCATCCTGGCCATAAACTAGGTCCTTGGCCCGTCCCCAGAGTCCCCACACATTAAAATCTAGCGGCCGTAATACAACATATATTGTTATGTTTATTTCCATTCTATTATGTTGGCACCTTTTTAATTTTAAATAAAAAAATTAAATATATATAAGGTCTTTCAAAATTATTTCAGAGTACGCTAAGGGGGAGTTCTGTATCGGAAATAGATCACTTTTGAAGAAGAAAGAATTCTTTTTTATAAAATGTTTTTTTTAATAAAAACGTAAAAAAAAATTTTTTTTTCTTAATCGTTGCAGTTTCATGCCAGCAACAAAAAAGTCTTCCAACACATACATCTCTTTCTTTCAGAAATTGTGAAAAACCACAATTTTAGTTTTATTAGTATGGAATAGAACGAATTTGATTTTTTTTACCAACTTACACGTGTTACATCATAATGGTAATGAGGACTTTATTGTTACTGTTATGAATCTGAATCGATTAAGCTATAAAAATCAACCACATATTTTTTTATTTAAATACATAAAAACAATATTTTACATAAAAAAAAGCCCAAGGTCCAAAACAATTTATATAGGTTTAACTCCCTATATGATACAGAACCCCCCCTTAGCGTAATATGAACTAATTTTGAAAGACCTTATATATCACAAACAAAACTTACCTATCTAACAAAATAAAACTAAACATGAACCTATAAATAAAAAAAAATCATAAACAAACTGGTTTAATTCTTTTGCAAAAACCAAAAATGTAAATTTTGCACTGTGGCTCTAATAATTTGGCCGCCCACTGTATATCTTCAATCAATATAATATCGATGTGTATGTATAAAATTGGACAGCCGATAATCCAACGCTCGAGTGCCGCAATCAGTCTTATCTCGATACACAGCAGATATGAAACATATTGCGCTGTTTTTGGCTACAGGCACGACCCGTAACGATATCAAATCTACAGTGACGGTAGCCAATGTGTCGGCACCTCTGATCCACTTCTATGCATGGATTTTTTTATTGCTTCAGAACTGGGTGGTTGTTCCCGAGGTCGAAGCTTCAGGCGCAGCCAATTTCACCCCCCAGAGGTGCCAGTCCGGCTTGGAGGCGGACTAACGTCGCTGGGAAAAGGCTATTAACCCGCGATTTGAAGATCCTCGGATTGTAGGAGTAGGGAAAGATATTTTGCAGTGCGACTCAATAACGATTTAGAGAATCGTGCAGTCCGAAGAAGCCATACTGTCGACTACAAAGTACAAAGTGGTGTTCCGCGAGAGTGTGGCGGGTCGTCTGACTAGGAGGAGGAGAGATGAGGGAAGCAAGTTCGTCACAGTGGCAGCCATAGTATTACCGATAAAACAGGCTCAATGACCCAACGATACGTCTGTGGTTTAGAGGTTGAAGGTCCGTTGTGAGTACAGAGTCACCAATGAGGCCAATGGCTCGTCGCTGAATAGAATCCAAGGCTGAAAGGAGGTACTCAGGGGAACCCTCCCAAAGATGACTGCAATATTCCAATCGCCGACATCGGTAAAGGATCCCTAATTTTCGAGACGCTAGTTTCGCCTTGGACTCTATGAACGATCGAAATCCAACGTCCGAAAAAACAGGCTCAATGACCTGATAGTATAAACAGCACTGCTAGTACTGTATTTGTCTATGGTCGCAATAGTACCAACAATACAATTTTTATTGGCTCGTTTGCGTCGTCGAACTAAATGCCTTAGAAATGACAAAGCGCTATAAACATGTAATAACCGTCGATAAACAAGCATGCGTGCCTTTGCATGCAATGTCATCCATCACGATTAACGTGCCAATACGCCGAAAGTGCGACACCTATAACAAGAAACTGGTTTCTACTGATATATCTTAAGTTCAGCCCATTCCTATAAGAACATATAGTCCGTAACCTGCTGGGGTATGGTCATCACATATTACCTCCACAACTATCGGCTATGTATTTTTTCATTTCTTTGTGTCTCTCTCTTTCGCATCTGTGTCTTTAATTGATTGATCGTTTGTTTATGTAAAAACTTTTATTTCTATTTAAACTTTTATATCTACTTTAATCTCGTGATAAGGGTACTGATATCAAAATTGCCGAACGGCGTGTTTCACGTATGTCCCATTTGTAAGGGAGCCAGAGAAAACCAAACAACCAATAGTTGTTTGGGAAAGGTTTTTGGCTAGCCTATTAGATTCGTGCCAGCACTATCTAAATAATATAATCTGTTATATCTGACTCTGTAATTAATTGAGCATCTTGAGGATAGTTCTAGAGATAGTAAACTTCTTTCACCCCACCAATACGCATACCGTAAAGACCAGCCGACAAAGTCAGCTGCTATGAAGCTAGAGGGAGAGGTAATAGGAAATATAGAACATAGAAACAAGGTTGCATCAGATCTACTCTGAGATTCGTCAAAAGCATTTGATTATCGTATAACAACCTACACTTGTGAAAATTGAAAAAAAAAAAATGTAGACTTAAGTGATAAAACTCACGAATTGCTAAAGTAATTTTTAACAGACTGAAGGAAGACAGTTCGCTGAGGTCACGTTAAAAGGAAATAAAAAAAAGTTCGAAATTTGATAAAAAAAATCACATATTTCGTGCCTCACACGACTATCGAGCACGTTGGAAATGAATCTACGGAATTGGAAAAAAATGTCGTTCTGACTTTTTGACTTTTTTCATAAAGGTTAGGGTACAGGGCAAACCCTTAACCCGATCGTCTTTGTTTTAGGCTCAAATTGTAGCTGAATAAATTGTCCATAGGAGTTTTTCTCAAATTTTTTATATCATTCTTCGTTTCCAAAATATCGAGCGCCAAAATAAAAAGTTCGGATTTTTTTTTCACTATTTCGGTATTAGGTTTTTCGTTTTTTACTTTCTCGAATAATTGTTGTTGCACCTTACAGCTGTCATGAATACGCGTCTTTTGAGCCTTTTTTGAATATCATATCTTCACAACTCTCCGAGATATAAGGGGATCGCACTTTTTCGTGAAATCGGAGCCTACCTGGAGCGAACGCAAAGACATTTCCAATGTCAAAAATGCCGGGAATTAATATATTTTTTTTCACAACAGGACAAATAATTCATTTGGCGTAATAAGTGTACGTAATATATAAACGCTCCCCCAGCTACTCACTGCCCAACAATTTGATTCGCCTGCCATGAGAGAATTCCAAAAGTATACATAGGAAGGAAGGGTGGAACAGAGACCATTTCCCATCGGAAGAAAAGAGAAAAGAGTGAGGGCACGCTTGCTCAGAGGGCGAATCCGGGAGAACGATAATCGAGAATCGACTACTTACTTCGAGTAAAATTTCTACACGGAGTTAATATGTTACATGGAGCTAAGCCCTATATTTTTCTGCAAGTTCCGTTCGAATTGGTTCAGTAATTTTTAAGCGATGCGTGCACAAACAAACACACAAACAGATACCAATTTAAAAAATTATCGCTATACATTCTATTGCTTATCTTTCATCCCCCCATAATTTTTTTTAATATATTTAATGTACAGACACGCCAATTTTGCAATTTTATTATAATGTATTGATGTTAGGGACTACATTCATAATTTTATTATAGTTTTATTAATTTTATATGACTATATAAATAATATCTAAATTGTGTTGTATGTGTTTGGGGAGATGTGCCTGATGAAATAAAGTATTTCATGTGATTTGATACCCAAACCCCCAGCAATTCCGTATCGACTTTAATATCGAGAAAAACAACCTATTTCTAGATTTGGCTAGTACTTGACTTTTCCAGAAGTAACGCTTTTTCTCGATGTAGCTTGTAATCGCGATGTATTAATTTTAATCGAAAAACGTATACGATGTACGTTTTCGCTGGTACCTAGTGAATAGACCCGCCGAATAACACTTCATTTGGAAGGAAAAAGAAACTGAAAACCTTGGCCGACTAGTAATGAACACAGATTTAATTTGTAAATTGTTTTAAATTTTAATTGTAATTTTAGTTAATTTAATTTGATACGAAGTTATTTTTAAACTAGATTTAGATAGTTTTAATTGTACATTGCTAGTTTTACTTAGGTAATGTATTATTTTATTCCTTTAAATAAAGTATATTATTGGTTATATATAACAAAGATAACCATTTTTGTAAATTATATGTAAATATACACACATACCACACGCTACATCCCGGCAATCGGGATAAGCAGAGTAATCTTTGTTGTACTGCAAGTACTCTTGTAAATTACAGCACAACACCGACCACCACATTCGTATGAGGACAAGATAACTATCAAGCAGCAAGCAAGACACGAAGACCCACCTGCTGCACGACTCGGTGGAAGGACCGTGCCAAGGTGAGAAGTGTCGTAATAATAATTTAACTGCTTCCAGGAATTAAACGTAAAAAAACCAGCCAAGTGCGAGTAGAACTCGCGCACCGAGGGTTTCGTATCGCCATGTAATGGTCAGCGACACTCACGCCATCTATGGATTAGTTAAAATGCTTCATACTGTTTTCGGTAGATGGCGCGCACACACTTTTTAGTTTCATGTATGTTTTAGTTTATTGTATGGGTCCCACGTGAATTTTTGACTTTTTCTTATTTTTTTTTCTTATTTATTGTTATATCGGCCATAACAAAACAACACATATTCTGTGAAAATATCAACGGGCTACGGTTCAAGAGATACAGCCCTCGGACAGACGGACAGAAAGACAGACAGACGGACAGCGTAGGCTTAGTAATAGGGTCCCGTACCGGATACGGAACCCTAAAAATGAAATAGTGGCTGGTGGATAGGCGTCGAAGGTTCGAATTCTGGATTCTACATAATGCAGAATTAGCACATTGGCCAAACATTCAAATATTTCAGTTCTAGAAGCGAGATGAAACGAAAATGTTTGCCCAATGTGCTCACAGCTATAGAAAATACTGAGTAAAATTGTAGAGTATTAGAAGTCTTTCAGTAACCGCGTTAGCGCCGCCGTAGGGCACAGAAAATATCATTTTCAGGCAGAATTTCGAGGTAGCGAAACTCACATAACGGTCACCGAAGCGTGAGAGATTACGATACAATTCTGTTGCTCATTCGTTTGAATTTAGAATCGCTCCTAATTTAATTCGAATTTGGAACGATGTTTTCGATGTTTTATTTTCGTTCATAAAGTCTACGGCAATGAAGGAAAACTTTTTTAAGCTACATTTTTCTTTAGAGATGTGAAAAAAATATTGTGTTATATTTAGAATAGAATATAATTTCTTTATTGCGTACTAAATAACGAGAAGTAACAGCAAACAAATAAGAACCAATGAGTTTTTTCAATCTCAATCAAAATTTCAAATGTTAAATACGCTAACTTGTAATTTTAGATAGAGAGATAGAATTTATTGCTCTAGATACATTTTACAGATATAACCAAAATATTAAATTTACATGAGGTGCAAAGGCGGACTTATCCCTTAAAGAGATTTCTTCCAGTCAACCTTTGGATGTTGGAGAGTCTGATAATTATAATAACTAGACGCCTTAGGCGGAGAAATCAGGTAACATATTGTGAGCGAAACGTCGTCCGTCAAAATGGCTATGTAAATAGTTCGTGTTTTCCGCCCAGTTCAGTGTAGACGACATGAAATGAAAGTAAGTAGTGACATGGCACCTAGTTCACCCGGTGTGACATCACGGATGTTGTAGGTGATGTAGCCAACCGTGTCAGTTTCGATAAAAAAAACATACACACAAAAACAAAATACAGACGAATTGAGAACCTCCTCATTTTTGGAAGGCGGTTGAAATTTTTTTTATGTAAAATGTAAGTAGGTAGGCAGCAGCAAAATACTTGAGTGTGAGAATTGAAGCCAAAATAATTTTAGTACCCTCATAGAGATGTCGAGAAAAAAAAAGATATCTAAAGGGCCTCGTTATATTTAAATTATTTCGAAAAATATGCTCTCTAAAAGGCCGATACCGTTCGGCGGACAGTTTTATTGCCGCTGTGATTTACTTCCGTGCTAATTCGTGGAAGGAAAAAAAGCGTGGTAAGTGCGAACGTTGTACGCGTGGAGGGTTCCGTAGCTATTATCTTCTTGCACGCATAACGAGCGGTGCGACACCTGAAAGACATTCCCGGCTCCTTTCGTGCACACTTCGGCAGACTTCGGCTCGAAGGAAAGTGGTATGAGTGATGTTTTGGTGGTTTAAAAAAAAATTACCAGGGTTAATATAAAGAAGATGCGTCGCTTACGCGACGCTATCTATATATTAACCCTAACCTGATGTGGAGGCGGCGCATGTCGTTTTTGTTACGAGTCTTCGAGCCGAGTGTTCACGAAAGGAGCCGGGAATGTCTTTCGGGTGTCGCAGCGCATAATGAGTGCTTGCGAGGTTGTTTCGTGCTCCGCTTTCCTGCCGAGCACCCTGTTTTCGTTTTGGAATAGTCGCCCCGGACAGAGCAATTTTTTTTATGTAAACCAACATGGGTGGCTGTGTCGAGGGAACAATGGTACAGTCGACAGAGCCAAAAAGACCTCTCCTCGCGAAACCACGCTCAGTGAGGCGCCATGCCAGCAGATTTGCGGACTGTTGCTAGGCTGTCTAGCGTTTGAAGACACCCAGGTTAAAGACAGAAGACAGTTCCACACCGTAGCGGTGCGACAAAGAAACGTTTTTGAGAACCGATGGGTACTCAAAAGCCCAATGTCAACAACAAAAGAGTGCTCAGTTTATGAGCGGCGAGTGCTGTGAAGATAGTTTGGATGGCAAGGAATAAGGGAAGCAAGTTCCTCCGAGCAGCGTCCATGATAGTACCTGTAGAACAGACTGAGTGACCCTACAAATCGTCTGTGACTCGGGGACTCCAAATTATCAGTCAGTTTCGGGTCTCCCACCCACCGCTCCCACCAGACGGACGGCTCGGCGCTGTATTGAATCCAGGAACGCCAACAGATAATGGGGACTGCCTTCCCAAATGTGGCTACAGTATTCCATCACCGGCCTAATCTGCGATTTGTACAACATAAGTAGTTGTGCCGGTGAGAAGAACCTCATCTCAATCAATTGTACACATTCCTTACTATAACTCTCTATATAATTAATTTTTTTTTCCAAGAAATAGCAGTAATCTAAGGCTTTAAAAGATCTTTTCATCGGTGTACTACTCGACGTGTTGAGAAAATATTTTTATTTTCAACTAAGTTTTTGCTGCCCTTATTAATTAAAGTTGAGGACCTCGCGGCTCAAGTCGGAGTTCCAGGTTCGTATCCTGGTCGGGACGTATTTTTTCTCTTCATTTTCAGCTTTATACAAAAAAATTTATATTAAAAATCTCAAGTCAACTTCTAGTGTCCGATATACGACTTTGGTGACGACAGCATAAGATTCAATATGGAATCGTGCAAGTTCACTGAATGCAGTAGATCGTCATACGCAAACCTACTAGAGAACATGCAACTGTAAAAAAAATTTGAGAGAATACGTCATCGACCCGATGGCCGAATTGGTAACGCGCTGGCGGTTCAAGCCAGAATTCGTATCCTTGTCGGGACGTACCTATTTTTTCTTTTTATTTTCTATGTATTATTTTATTTATATGTATCTAGTGAAGAAAGACTTCTGATATGTTTACACGTACAGTTTCGTTAGCTCTCGTGAATCGGTTTACGAGCTACAGGTTGTGAAAGACAGACAGACAGATGGACGGTCGGACTGACAGATACCTGACCTATTTTATAAGGGTCAATGCCAGCGTCGCTAGCCACCGAACCCTAAAACCGTTTCACCGCGCCCCGCAGACCAAGTAAGAAAAAGTGGAGTCTTAATTCCATTTCTCGTCTTTTTAAACTTACATCTATTGTCATTAGGCCGTTTGGTAAACTCTTATAGCATCGATTATAATTATTTTTTTTTTGTTTTATTGAATCTGTTATTGTTATTGTTTAAAAAATTAATATGTTTGATATTTAGATAATCTGACCTTAATTTTTATTTGATGATTGTACTTTTAAATCTAATATCTAATTTTTCCATGGGCTGTAGTTTCTAGATAAAGCTAGAAGTTAAATATTCTGATTAATATATATTATTGTGTGTAAGAGAGATGCAATATAGTTCTGGATGAAGAGACTGAATATGAAGCGTCTTAATGTTTTATGAAATAAATAAACTTTAAATTTTTTATGAATTTCGTAAACTCGACAACTCATGCATGAGAGATGTTTTACTAATGTTGTCAACCTAATTGTTTTCATCTCTATCCTTTTTTTTAGGTTTCCGTACCACGTACGGAAGCCTATTACTAAGCCTACACCGTATCTCTGTCTGTCTGTCTGTCTGTCCTAATGCTGTTTCTTTGGAACCGTAATAGCTAGCCGGTCACAGAATATGTGTTACGATTATTATGGCGAATATAACAACAAATAATAAAAAAATTAAAAAGTTTAAAATGAAGGACCCCATACGTACGTGCGCCAATCCAAGACGCACTTGGTTTTTTAACTTTTCTTCCACTATTATGAGATCCAAAATTTGTAATGTTTAACCGTATCATCTGAACGGATTTAAATGCAGTTGGATCCAGCGAACTTTGGTATTTAGAGCTAGCTTTAAAAGTGTTTTAAATGTTTGATATTGAATACATATTTTTTTTAAACCATACATTTTTTTGTCATTTGCGGTCAGAAATAAAACATTTTTGTATATTAAATAATTTCACGATTATTATGTCACTGACACGGCTGGGTGGCTGTTCACGATAGTCTATCTGAGGATTAGACGCAGCCAATAGCACCTCTCGGCACGGTCAGCGAGGTGCTATCCATGCCAACTTTAGGGCGGACAAAATTTTTGTCTGATTTATCGATACGCTTTTTGAAGACCTCCAAGTAGGAGCTAGGTAACGCACTCACCAGAAACCACCATTAAAATATTTATTTTAAAATATTGATTTTCGCTGTATGACACACAGGAAACATTTCGAAAAACTTAAAGGAGATTAATATATTATAGATGGAGAATTATTATTTCCTATTGGTTTAAATAAAAAATAAAAATATTAAACAAAATTCTGATTCACATTGGAAATACGTAAAATAAACATTATTTAAAAAATATTTATATTATTTGCGAATATATTTTGTGATATTGTCTTTGAAGATAATAAAAACAGAAACGTACCCTTAGGTTTTATGATGTCGAAACTTTGAAGATTAATCTTTGATCTTCATTAAAAATCCTAAGCCTAAAGTATATTATCTAATTTAGACACTTCACAAATTCTTATATTTCTTTTACTTTTAATATATTATAATAATAATTCTACATATGTTTTACGTTCTTAATTTTTTATTTCATCACTTACCTATAAAAAAATTTTATCATATTTTTTTATTTAATTATTTATTTAAAAATACACCACACAATCCAATAGCTTTAAACTTTTTTTTTTTTAAATCGAACAACTTTCACATGAAACCAAATTTCACTACCTCGATAAACGATTCCAATTTTAAAAACACATCCTTAAATTCGTCCAGAAATATATCGAACTTTTTCGAAAATGGAACGTCCTTTCGTGTTTCGCGGGTAAACAACGCTGCAGCGAGCCGCGGCCGGACGAGCGGCTGAAACTGAACTGAACGTTCGTTTGCTTTTCAGCTCACGGATTGGATTCACGGCGCTTGCGCGTCGCTAGCGATGCAGCTGTATGCAGCGCTGAATGGAGCAGTGGGCGTTGTGCAAGCTCTACCTATCTGGGGTTTTAAGCAGGTTTGACATTTAAGAAAGTCCGTATGCAAAAGGTCGTTGCGACGGTATTTTCGCCTTTTTTTTCGAAAATATTACATATTGCATCTGGAGGCAACCGGGCACCGGGTGGCTAAGCTCAAGTGGCAGTGGGCTGGGCACGTCAACCGAAAAGACGACGACCGTTATTGGAGTAACCGTGTCCTTCAGGCGACCGGAAAACGGAGTGCGGGAAGACCACCCGCCAGGTGGGACGAAGACATCAAGTACGTCGGCGGAAAGCTGTGGTTCCGTACCGCTGAAAGCCGGGGGGGGGGGGGGGGGGACTGGAGGAAAATTGGAGAGGCGTATATGTCCAGCAGTGGACGCATACACCTGACTGACCGTGTATGTATATGTACTCTGGAACGCTCTCCCTGCCCACATATTCCTCCCAAAGTACAGTCTCGTGTCTTCAAGAGGGTCGTGTCATTATCAATAGGCACCTGTCAGGCCGGCATGGCATTCGCAACCCCATGAACATGCGACCGAATGTCCATGAGCGTCGTTAGACACCTCATGGGTGGCTCAGCGCCACGTCGCGCTTCCTATAAAAAAAGCTTCGGGTTGCACTCCGGGAGTGCCGGCAGAAGTGAAAACTTAAACATCAACGTTGTGCATTTTTGAATATTTTGGAATGGTTAGGGAATAATTTCGCACGAATTGTTTTATTTATCAGTATAAAAGTGCTATCATTTATGTGGTAAAATACAATATTCATTTATTGCGCTATCGTATACAAACATGAAAATTTATATTACATAAAAAATTTTACACTACAGAACTATTAAAATTATTTTACATCAAAAAGTTTATTTCTCAGAAAAATCTACTTTCATCCATAATTTTAACGAATCTTACGCTTTTTCGATCACGCTACGGATCTGAAGCGAGTTTAACATTTTTTACCCATCTAAAAAAAAGTGCCAAGCGCCGCTAAAGAAGTTTCGAATCTTACGCTTTTTCGATCAGGCTACGGATCTGACGCGAGTTCTGACGCGAGTTTAACATTTTTTACCCATCTAAAAAAAGTGCCAAGAGCCGCTAAAGAAGTTTTCACTTCAAAAATACAGTAAGTTCGACCACACTATCCTGTTGCCTTCGTTTTCCATAGTCGGGTTTAACTTGATTTTAACATACATACATAACTCACGCTTTTGTATATCCCGACAATCAGGGTAAGAAGAGTAATCTTAAATAACTTGATTTTAAATATTTGTTTTAATTACATTATTGAACTGGCTTTGTCTTCCCCCCAATTCGGTGTAGCCGAACATGCGGACACGATTGAAGCAGCGACATCCGACAGGAGCAAGTTGTAATTAATGAGCTGACATCATGAGCGTAGAAGGTGCCATGTCAGGTGCCATTAAAAATTTAAAATCGTTTTTACAGACGTTTTGGTCACGATCACATCTAAATGTTAGTCGTTAAAAGATAAGGTAAAGCAGGGAATGACTTTTCGAAACCGCTAAAACAGTAAAATTAGAAATACAGCGCAAGATTTATTAACACGTTTGCCAATTGAAATTAAAAATAATATTTTTGAAATAATCGGATTCCACGTAAAACTGTAGGCCCTTTCCCTTCTTACCTTACTAGGTGGTAGGGTTTATCCCGTCCGGGTTGGTACCACCGCACTGAATGAAACGTCGGTAGAAACGGCTATGTATTAGTTCGTGTTTTTCGTCCAGTTCAGTGTAGCCGACATGAAATGAAGGGAAGCACTGACACTGCACCTAGTTCACCGCGGTATTATGGTCTGACATCGCGGATATTGTAGGTGATGAAGCCAACCCTGTCAGTTTCCAAAAAAAAGGAGTAGGAAGAGGGTAGGGAAAAGGGAGGAAGGGGAAAGAGTGGAAGGTGGGAAGGAGGTGGGAGGGGAAGATGAAAGGAGCGAGGGGGGATGGAGAGAGTGGGGAATGGGGGAAAGAGGGAGAAGGGAGAGGGGTAGGCAGATAACGAGGTTAAAGAGAAGGGGAAAGAGAGGGAGGGAGGGGAAGCGAGGGAGTTAGGGAGAGAGGGAGGGAGAAAAGGCGCAGGGAGAGAGAGAGAGAGAGAATACAAAAGAAGCGATCTTTCATCATATTTGCATTTAAATCGGATTTGCTATTAAACCGACTTTACCGCGAGGCTAGCCGCGGGTAAAAGCTAGTACACACATAAAATCCTTAATTATTGACGGATTCTAGCTCGTAATTAAATAGCATTTTGGAAACTTGAGTGGAAAACTATTGGAACTTGACATCCGCTCTTTCAATTTTGGCGACTTCCACGCGAATAGCTTCCTGTGAAACACAATTGAAAATTGGTGTCTCACGGTACAGTTAGGATTCTAAATTTGAATATTTAAAAAAACCGTTTGAATTGAGCGCGGGAATCGTGGCGCACTCAATGACGTATTAAAAGCTCATTGGGTGCACTGCGCATTAGATTAAATTTTTCGTGCGGATTCGTCAAATCGCGAGGTCAATCGCGATGTCGCAGTGCTCGGGCGAGTACCGTGCGCGCGCTTTCGAAGCGTTTCTAAAGGCAGTACATGAAAAAAAAAACCGGCCAAGTGCGAGTCGAACTCGCGCATCTATGTTTCCGCAACAAAACAAAAAAAAAACTTATAAAAACATGTTTCTTGTATGGGGACCCCCTTTATTCTTGACCTTTTCTATACTTTATTATTTGTTGTTATATCCACCATAATAAATAACACATATTCTGTGAAAATTTCAACCGGCTACCTATTACGGTTCCAAAGATACAGCAGTAGGACATACAGACAGACAGACGGCGTATGCTTAGTAATAGGCTTCCGTACGGGATACGGAAACCTAAAAATGCTAGAACCTCACGAACCTAACGGTAACTGCTTGACATCTGTTCTCCCAATAGGGGCGGAGTAATAGTCATTTCAAAAAACCTCCGACCTTTCTGCTGCACCCTCGGGCTGCACCCGTATAATTCAATGTATTGATTCTGATAAAAAAATTAAATCAATCATCATCATCATCATCATCATCATATCATCATTCATTCATTCATACTAATAATTCATTCATATTCATCATCATCATATCATCATCATCATCATATCATCATTCATTCATTCATACTAATAATTCATTCATATTCATATTCATCATCATCATATCATCATCATCATCATATCATCATCATCATCATATCATCATCATCATCATCATACTAATAATAAATCTGTAAGGGATGGTCATGGAGTAAGTTACTTTGTTTTATGAGATACTGAGTTTATAGACTCTATGTATGATATTAAAACTAAAGTTACGATTTTTAGAAATCTTTTCTGTATGTATGTATGTATGTAAGTTCCTCCATAACTCTTAAATTAAATTAAATTAAATTAAATTAAATTAAATTAAATTAAATTAAATTAAATTAAATTAAATTAAATTAAATTAAATTAAATTAAATTAAATTAAATATACGTTTAATTCAGGTATAAACCCATATCTGTACACAAACAACACATATTATACAGCACACAATTAGAAATAAAAAATAAAATATCAGATCAATTACATCAATTACAATAATATTTGTACAATTTCGTCATTTACGTAAAATAATTGTCGGGAGATTGTGCTTATGATAGGGTTTTCACATTCACAAATACGTTTCATAAACCCTGCTCGCCGCTTCCGCATTATGCCGTAGAAGTCGTCAATGCGATGTTCGGCGAACATGCCAGACGCACTACACCTCCAAGGTAGACCCAACATGCACCGAAGTGCATTGTTGTACTGTACACGCAGCGAGTTATAAGCTCGCTGCGTGTACTGAAACCACAGCTGGTTGGTGTAGAGCGCCTGGCAGTAGGCACGGAACAACGTTATCTTCGCCTGTACTGAACAGATACCGATCCGATCATCCGAATTCGATGAAACTTAGTACACGCACATTTAACTATACGGGACACAGGATAGGTGTAGGATAAAATTTTGTTCCGGTTACGCTAACATGTGGCTCTCATACAAACAGAATTGTCCCACGCGCCGAAATAAAGATACGGGGTTGCTTACTTTCTTCTTTTTAAATACGAATTTTACGCGAGCGAAGCCGCGGGCAAAAACAATAATAAATAAATATTAAATGGGCTGTTAGATCATTATGTTGACACAAATGTAATTTGTGGTCAAGTTTGATCAGTTTAGGAGACACGGTTATGTCATCGTCGTCTCGTCGGCTGACGTGCCCAGCCCACTGCCATTTCAGCTTATAGTCACCCTGGTCAAAGCAACTGGTGAGACCTAGTAAAATGCGTCAGTGGCAATAATGGCGAAACTAGAAATTTCTATTCCCAAGTAAGTGCCATGACAGAGTGGTCGCTGCGTAGTGCCTAGATGCAGGCGGAGGTAATGAGGTTTCCCCACTCGAGTGCCGTCTCGGCTGGAAACCTCCAGGCGTAGCCGTCACGAACTAGGAGATGTCGAAAAGGTAGAACGGCCATTAATTCGTTTTGTACTTTAAACCCGTTGACGCTGGAGCGGTCGATATCGACCGCTAGAGCGTTAACTTAATCTGGATGGACAAGTATGTATGTACTCGTATGTTATGTATGTTTATTTAGTATATTTTGTGTATTATATACACGGTGTTGCAATCCCAACCGTAAAACCCGAAATGGGGTGATTCTGTACGTGAAATAGAACAACTTTTGTTCTACGACTTTTTTATTTGAAGAAAAAAATATTTTTTTCTCCATACATTTTGAGAATAGGTAATTACAATTTGTAGGGAAAAAATATTTTTTGTTTTGTTTCAAAAAAAATTTTTTCTTCACAGAAGTTGTTTAGTATCACATATAGAAAAAAAACCCCCTTATGTCCGTTAAAAATATTACGGGGGCAACTGCAACACCGTGTATATATATTATTTTTGTTATTTTATATTATACTAGCTTATGTCCGCGGCTTCGCTCGCGTGAAATTCGTATTTAAATAGAAGAAAGAAAGTAAGCCCGCTACCGTACCTTTATTTCGGCGCGCGGAACAATTCGGTTTGTGTGAGAGCCACATCTTAGCGTAAGCGGAACTGAATTTTGAAGCTCAGTGGTGGTTCTTACCTTATTAGGTGGTAGGGTTTATCCCGCCCGGGTTTATACCAATGCACTGAATGAAATATCGATCGAAACGGCTATGTAAATGTTCGTGTTTCCGTCCAGTTCAGTATAGCCGACATGAAATGAAGGGAAGCACTGAAATGGCATCTAGTTCACCAAGGTGTTATGGGCTGACATCACGGATGTTGTAGGTGATGTAGCCAACCGTGTCAGTTTCAATAAAAAAAATCTGGCGGAATACGAGATCAAGAGCCCAAGACAAGACAGAGCGGACCACCCATAGCCCGAGTTGATACCGCTTCTATAATTTAGAATTCTCCGACACAAGGCAGGCCTGCTTGTGTTACGAACTGCCTTCGGCTGGTAAAGCATTTAGTATTACACAGGAGGGGTATGTGGTTCGAAACTCTTACCTTTGGCACCATAGAAAACATAAACAGCAGTTGACATGGCACCTGCTTCTAGTGCAAGAGGTGCTGCTGATTATCGAAGGGAAGTTTTCTCTTGCGCCATCCCAAACTCGCGTTTGGGATGGGGGCCTAACTAAGAAAAAGTGAAACGTCACGAGCGAAAGTACGAACGGAAGTTACAACGCTCCTCATTGGCTGCCCGGCCAATGAAGAGCGTCGTCGCCTGCGCTACCTAGCGTCATCTATGAGAGCCTTTTGAAGTCGAATAAAAGGATAAGTTTTTTTTTCATAAAAAAAAAGTTGAATCGAATATCGTATGGATGGCGCTATCTCCAGCCAATGAGGACCACTCTTTCAGTCCGGGTGGGTTAAACCCCTTGTCAGCCTCGGTATCTCAGTGGTGCGGTCTGTCGATTGTTGTAAAGCACACCTGGGCGCGGTCGGTACTTGGATGGGTGAGCGCACGACCGTTGGAGGCTGACCGTGGTCCGGATTCCACGTAAAACTGTAGGTCACTTCCCGTCTTACCTTACTAGGTGGTAAGGTTTATCCCGCCCGGGTTGGCACTACCGCACTGAATGAAACTAGGCTATGTAAATAGTTCTTGTTTTCCGTCCAGTTCAGTGCAGCCGGCATGAAATGAAGGGAAGCACTGACATGGCACCTAGTTCACCCGGTGTTATGGGCTGACATCACGGACGTTGTAGGTGATGTAGCCAACCGTGTCAGTCTCCAAAAAAAACCCACCTTAGTAATATAAGAAAGGGAGGGACCTACAGTTTTGCGTGGAATCTGAACCATACGGTCAGCCATCCAAGTTTTGACCGCGCCCAGGTGTGCATATGATTACAAACGGCAGCCCACCGATCGCACCATTGAGCTACCGAGGCTGACTGAGGGTATCCTTTTATGTTTTATTTTATGAAAACAAGCTGGAAAACACCGCGCGACAATAAGTCCAGAAAAACTTGAAAATAAATCTTCCCTAACCCTCTCCCTCCACCCCTTCCCTTCCCCAAGGTGCGCTGCTGACTTTCCCCTTCCAATAGTACAAGATCTCGCAAGGAATTTGTAACCTGATCTGCTATTAGACTCGGTAAGTAATGTGGTGCGATCGGTCGAGCCAATATCACATCCGACAAGGTAGGTGCCATACCGGTGACCTCCCTTTGGATTGCTGGCTATACTATATTTGATATAAGTATCAAAATTGACGATGGCACTATACGCCAGATATTAGGTAATGTAAATAGGCAGAGTGGTCAGATTCTTGAGTGTTCATGTTTATGCTGTAAATATTAATGTTCTTGTGAGCGGTAGTATAGGTTAATTATTGTACCTTACCTTTTAATAAACTACCAAAAGAGATAAGAGACTTAGAATCAGATAATGTGTTTAAATTAAGTGTAAAAAAATTCTTCCAAAATGACTAAAGTTTTATACTTACCTTTGTAAACGCATCTTATCAAAATTTCAATTCTGTGTGTCTGTCTGTCTGTCTGTTGGTCTGTCCGTCTGTTTACTGAATATTTTTGTTTGATTACTTAAGTATCTTTACCAATCATACGTCTAGGACATAAATTTGTTGTGCATTATCATATCATATGTTTAGTTTTTAAAATTTAATTTTAAGTACTTATTTGCTTTGTAACAATTTGTAATCTCTATAAGCGAATGTTCACACGTTCTTTGAGATAATAAAGATTCTTTAAACCGAAGTTACTATAATATAATAGGTACTACAACGTAGTACAAGCTTACTATTTATTATACATAGTAGGTACTAACAAAACATTGTGACTTGCAAAGTTGGTTTATCAGTTCTTCTTCGCATTGAATTTAGAACTGCCGGAATTTTCGACATGGCCAAGCGTAGGTTACCTACCTATGGATGAAATTATACAATAAACAATACTGAACTAGTGGAGAACACAACCGATCTTTCGGCACAGCCACCCATGCTGGTTTACATAAAAAAGAAACTGAGGCTGCTATGCTGGCCATCTTACATCCAGTACGGTGGTACCAACGCAGTCGGCTACAATTTGAGCCTACCGCCTAGTAAGGTGCAAGGGAAGGGACCTACAGTTTTACACCGGTTCCGAACGGTGAAGAAGCGTCGTCAAGGTCATTAGATTCAAGATACAGCTAGCCAACCCAATCGAGATCTGTTAGTCTATATGGTTATCTGTTCGACAAACTATAACTTATCTCAAAAAAAATCCCCCGACCCTTAAAAAGTCAAAAATAATTTCAGTTTACTTACTTAAAGAAGTCGGGGGACCGCTAAGTAAATTTCCGCGCAGCTCTGAGTTTTTATATTTTATTTATTTAGCGGTCCCCTAACTCCTTTAAGTAAGTAAACGGAAATTATTTTTGACGTTTGAAGTGTTGGGGTTTTTGTAATTTGTAATTTAACTTTTATTTCAAGCTTTGTAAAAAAACTGCATGCAAATCGGTAAACTTTTTGAGATAATAATTTTTTTTATTACTTAATCACTTGATCACTTCATTACGAACATAGCTAAGAAATATCCCGATTAAACCACCTTTCCAATAAAAAAGACCGCATCCAAATCGGTCCATCCGTTTGGGAGCTACGATGCCACAGCAGACACACCCACACACACACACACGTCAAACTTATAACACCCCTCTTTTTGCGATGAGGGTATAAACTCTTTAGGCCGCATCTTAGACCGCAAGATTCGCCACCGACTTTGCATTCTGAATTCCAATTTTAAATTAACGAGAGAGCCCGTAAATTCAGGTGAATCGTATTTTTACGAACAAAACAAACATAAAATCAGTTTGTATTTCTAAGAAACGCCGGCAATAAATAATCCGAAAGGCCTTCCCGCGCTGTTTTAGATAAATGCGCCGTTTTTGGGATTCTGCTGGGAAAACTAGGACATCTATCTGTTTTGGCACAATGCCTGGCGGTTTGTCGCGTAAAATTCATAAAGATTTTACACCTTTATATTTCTTCTTTAGATAATGTAAATGCGAAGCCGAAAATTTAGAGAAAAAATACGTCCCGATCAGGATGTGTGGACGTATTTTTTTCTTAGTTTTCAGCTTTATATTTATCTAAAGAAGAAATATAAAAAGCGAGTACATGCTTAGTCCTAACCATAAAAAAAAAAGAAAAAATTTAATATTTTACACCTTTTCGGAAGTAGGTACTAGTGAACGAATCTTCACATATAAATTTTTTTTCCGTATTTGAAGGAAATTAATCTTTATTCGAAGATGCAAATTAAAAAAAAATTTACAATTAATGCAAGATACAATATTTAAATGAAAACTAACTCGAAAACTAACGGCCGGCTTCAGCAGCATTATGCAGGGGGTAAAGTGTTTAGGCTAAACTTATTTAATAGATTTGTTAGTTTATTAAATTAAGTGAGTTCTTTATTAATTTAATTTACTTGGTAATCTTTATTGCACAATTGCACATCATACAAGCATATACAAGCAATTCAACTAGTTCGTCAAACAAAACACATAATGTAAGTAAATTAACCATTAAAAACAAAAAAAATTATATCTATCATGAGGATCAACGGCATGGTCCCCATGACCGATTTACGTGGTATTTTGTAAAATTAATTTTTTTAATTCCTTAACATGTAACATTTAATAAACAGAAAAACATAACATTTATCGTCAGTTGGTTTTATATTCGTATGTGAATTGATTTATTTAAACAGAAAGAGAACATAAAAATTTAATAACAGAAGAAGAAGAACATTATTTTATTCGTTGAATTAGATTTTGCTACGTTTTTTCTAAATTTATATAAACACCAAAGGGAAGCACTGACGTGAGACCTAGTTCGTCAAGGTGTTATAGGTTGACATCAGGGGTTTTGCAAGTGATTATGTAACCAACCGGGTTAGTTTCATGTTATACTAGCTGAGCCCGCGGCTCCGCTCGCGTGAAATTCGTATTTCAAAGAAGACAGTAAGTAACTGAGGGCGAGGCCGAAGGCCGAGCTGCGTTCAGGAAGACTATAAACCTTCTCGAAGAAAGTAAGTAACTAAGGGCGAGGCCGAAGGCCGAGCTGCGTTCAGGAAGACGATAAACCTTATCTAAGAAAGTAAGTAATTAAGGGCGAGGCCGAAGGCCGAGCTTCGTTCAAGAAGACTATAAACCATCTTGAAGAAAGTAAGTAACAAAGGGCGAGGCCGAAGGCCGAGCTGCGTTCAGGAAGACGATAAACCTTATCTAAGAAAGTAAGTAATTAAGGGCGAGGCCGAAGGCCGAGCTACATTCAGGAAGACCATAAATATTCTCGAAGAAATTACGCAACTGAGGGCGAGACCGAAGGCCGAGCTGCGTTCAGGAAGACTATAAACCTTCTCGAAGAAAGTAAGTAACTAAGGGCGAGGCCGAAGGCCGAGCTGCGTTCAGGAAGACGATAAGCCTTATCTAAGAAAGTAAGTAATTAAGGGCGAGGCCGAAGGCCGAGCTGCGTTCAGGAAAACTATAAACCTTCCCGAAGAAAGTAAGTAACAAAGAGCGAGGCCGAAGGCCGAGCTTCGTTCAAGAAGACTATAAAACTTCTTGAAGAACGTAAGTAACTAAGGGCGAGGCCGAAGGCCGAGCTGCGTTCAGGAAGACGATAAACCTTATCTAAGAAAGTAAGTAATTAAGGGCGAGGCCGAAGGCCGAGCTGCGTTCAGGAAGACGATAAACCTTATCTAAGAAAGTAAGTAATTAAGGGCGAGGCCGAAGGCCGAGCTGCGTTCAAGAAGACTATAAACCTTCTTGAAGAAAGTAAGTAACAAAGGGCGAGGCCGCAGGCCGAGCTGCGTTCAGGAAGACGATAAACCTTATCTAAGAAAGTAAGTAATTAAGGGCGAGGCCGAAGGCCGAGCTACATTCAGGAAGACCATAAATATTCTCGAATAAATTACGCAACTGAGGGCGAGACCGAAGGCCGAGCTGCGTTCAGGAAGACTATAAACCTTCTCGAAGAAAGCAAGTAACAAACGGCGAAGCCGAAGGCCGAGCTGCGTTCAGGAAGACGATAAACATTCTCGAAGACAGTAAGTAACTATGGGCGAGGCCGAAGGCCGAGCTGTGTTCAGGAAGACGATAAACCATCTCTAAGAAAGAAAGTAATTAAGGGCGAGGCCGAAGGCCGAGCTGCGTTCAGGAAGAGGATAAACTTTTTCGATGAAAGTAAGTAACAAAGAGCGAGGCTGAAGGCCGAGCTGCGTTTAGGAAGACTATAAACCTTCTCGAAGAAAGTGACAATGTCAATCAATGTCACTCAATGGGTCAGGCCGAAGGCCGAGCTGCGTTAAGGAAGAGGATTAACCTTCTTGATGAAAGTAAGTAACTATGGGCGAGGCCGAAGGCCGAGCTGTATTCTGGAAGACGATAAACCTTCTCGATTTCTCGATGAAAGTAATGGCGTTTAGATAAACGATAAAACTTCTTAAATAAAGTAAGTAACTAACGGCGAGGCTTCAGGCTAAGCTGCATTCTGGAATACAATAAACCTCCACGAAGAAAGTAAATAACTAAGGGCGAGGCCACCGTCACACCCATCCCTTCTCCCCCCCCCCCCCCCCCCCTCCCCATTTATTTGTTTTGAGTAGCTATAATTATGATTTTCCTTTAAAAAAACCGATATTCCCATACAATCTTTAACACTCCGTTTCCGTTTCTCCCTCTCCCTCTCCCTCTCCCTCTCCCTCTCCCTCTCCCTCTCCCTCTCCCTCTCCCTCTCCCTCTCCCTCTCCCTCTCCCTCTCCCTCTCCCTCTCCCTCTCCCTCTCCCTCTCCCTCTCCCTCTCCCTCTCCCTCTCCCTCTCCCTCTCCCTCTCCCTCTCCCTCTCCCTCTCCCTCTCCCTCTCCCTCTCCCTCTCCCTCTCCCTCTCCCTCTCCCTCTCCCTCCATCTCCCTGCCTCTCCCTCCCTTCCGTTGAGTCTGGCCATCATCGATACTTGGAGTAAATATGGCAACCCCAAAGATGGTAAACAGACAGACATACATACAGACAGACAGAAAGCAGACGGTGGATTTTATTAAAGGTATACCGCTTTAAGGCGCAGGGGTATCACCTGACTGTGGTCGAGTCTATTGTCCGTGATAGTGGAAAGAAACAACGTTTTCAGGTATCACTGTATTTACTGTCTCTTACAACACAGGAGGCGCGTCGTAGCGCGCGGTACATACTGGAGCCCTCGGGGCGGTGCGGAGGAACGTGGCGGTGCGCGCGCGGGGTGAGAGGAAACTCAGTGGCGTACGTGACTGTACAAAGTCCAAGCGCGCTATGGAATGTGCTGACCGCCACATCACTCCGCCCCTAAAAAAAACTTCTTATTATGAAACACAATTTGTAGGATAGAAGTTAAAATTTAAAAAAATTACAATAAAAATTTAAACTATTTTGCCCGTGTGTGTTCCCCTTAACTGTAGGTACGTCGGTGCTCGCTCGCGCGCGGTGCGCCGCCGGCCGTTGACGATGCGGACTGCTTACGTAGCATTATATAACAATAGGTGTGCATGGGTCGTTTGACAATATTCGTTGCCCTAGACGAACTTAGTTGGGTCTAGGGCGCGGAGATTATTTTACAAAGGTGTGGGTTCACTCGAGGCACTGTGTTAAGGGTGTGGCGCAGAGCACGTCGTTCACGCCACCCCTGTTCCGGTTCACTCACTGATTACGGGTTGCGTAGGTTGGGGGGGGTTGTGGTCCGAGCTGTAAGGTGCTGCCCAGGCCTGCTTCCGCCATCTCGGTCCTCGCGTGTTGGAGGACTCTTCCGTAGGATGGAGTACAATACTATGGCCACTGCTGCTGTGGCCAGCGCTGCGGCCAGGAGTGCCACGGTGTCCGGGCCGTGTCCGCTCGCCGCGGGAGTGCTGCTGGCAGTGTTATCACCCGCCGCAGCTGCCGTCTGGGAGATGACCGTCTCCTCCTTGGTGTGTTGGTGCCCCATCGTGGATTGGCGACTGAGGCGTCCGGCGTTGTGCGTGTCGTTTTTGCCTATTCGAGCACGGTGGGGTCGTTTGCCTCAGCTCACTCGTGTGGCCCAGATTACCACTTATGTTGAGGTAGCGAGTTTCGCTGTGCTTGGAAAACAGTGGAGGGGTTTTTTCTTTTTGTTGCGTAAATGCGTATGTGCGAGTTATACTTTCTAGAGTTAAATCTAGGTGCTTATAATCTAACATGTGCTGTATCCCGCTTGGTGATCGATCGTATAGTTCAGATGGCGGATGAAGCGATTACTACTAAGTAAGTGGGACGCTCATAACAAAAAAATAGAAAAAGAATTGTAGCTATCGATCGATCCTTGCGGGAGTCGTGTGAAAGCAATTATGGATGGGTTATCGACATGGTAAAAAAAAGGTGAAAAAAATTGGTTGTTCCGCCCTTGGAACAGGCTGAGCCTAGTTAAGGGTGAAAAATATTATATGTGTTCTTATGCTATGTTATACTAGGTGCCTAGCCTACCCAGGATACAGGAATCGGTTTTTAATCCTAGTGTTGTACAATCATCTAAAACTACTTCTGTCTTAACATAGTATATCTAGGTATTCTTAATCTATGTTTAATGTTAACATGTGGTAATCCACGGGTAAAACTAATCATACAGTGTTTCTTGACAGAACGGAAACGTCGAGCGAGTTTGGGAGAACTGTAATTCTCAGAAATCGTGCAGCAAGTGGAACGGCTGTCTCGCGCTGACGTCGGCTAGCAACGGGGTTTCGAGATAGCAGCCATTGTGGTATATGCAAACTAATGAAGTGAGACTTTGCGAAATAAAATAAAATAAAACTATATGTGCTTTATCGCTACTAATGGCGTGTTTACTTTCAGATTCCGGTGGCAGTTTCGTGGAAGAGAAATATGTCGCGCGGAATGAATAAATAAAATTGACATATTGTAGGTATGGTTGACCGTGTGTTTCGAAACATCTTTTTACTGGTGTCGGTTATGCTCGTTTGCAATCGTTAGCTATTTTATTGTGACATTGTTCTACCTAAAACGAACTGGCGGGCGGCTGGTCCGACCGCTTCGTGTCTGGCGTGTTGGTACGGTGTTTGCGTCGTCGGTTATTGGTTTCGCTGGACTAGCTGTGGCCGTCGTCGGTGGCGGCGCCGCGGCGTATGCCGGTTGGGTGGTCGGCGCGTTGGGCCGGAACGAATGAGTCGTCTAGTGCGTTCTCTTTGGAGGGGACAAAGAATTCCCCCGGGAGTCTAAGGGTGGTCCCGTACACGAGTTGGGCGGGGCTGACGCCTGTATCGTCTCTGAGGGACGCGCGGATGCCGAGTAAAACTGTAGGGAGCGCTGTGGACCAATTGGCCGTCTGACCTCGGGCCATCAGAGCCGCCTTAACGGTCCGGTGGAAGCGTTCTACCTTTCCGTTCGCGGCCGCATGATAAGGGGTTGTACGTATCTTTAAGCAACCCATCTTTCTGCTGAGGGCCCGGTACAAATCTGATTCGAAATTTCGGCCTTGGTCGGTTGTTATCCGGAGTGGACAACCGAAACGTGAGATGTAGTGATCGTACAAAACGCGTGCGGCGGTCTCCGCTGTCTGGTCCGGCACGGGGATCGCTTCCGGCCAAGACGTGTACCGATCGATTATCGAGATGATGTACTTATTCTCGTTAGACGGGGGAAGCGGACCTACGACGTCCACGTGAATGTGTTCGAACCTTGCTGAGTCCTCGAACGTGCCTAACGGTGATTTGGTATGCCTGGTAACTTTAGACTTTTGGCACTGGATGCATGCCTTGGACCATTGCGCGATATCAGAGTTCATCCCAGACCAGAAGTATCGCTGAGTGATCAGTCTCCGTGTTCCCCGCACTCCCGGGTGGGCGATCCCATGACCGGTTTCGAAAACCTGTGCACGGAATGCCTTTGGGATGTACGGTCTTACCCTACCCTGGTGGATGTTACAGAACAGTTCTGTGTTATTCATTGGCATGTCTAGTTTTATAACAGGGGATGGGTCCTTTGCTATGAGAGCTTCTAGTTCACGATCGCCGACTTGCTTTTCCGCGAGGTCATGCCAGTCTAATGGGGAGGGGCATTCAATCGCCTCTACCCTGCTCATGGCGTCTGCGGGGGCGTTGTCCACGCCGGATACGTGCACTAGCTGTGCACAGTATTCGGAGATGAAACTCAACTGCCTGGACCGGCGAGGGGTGTCACTCTCGCTACATCCGTTTTTGTAGGTGAAGATCAGTGGCTTGTGGTCCGTGTGAACTGTAAGGGACCTTCCCTCGACTAGGCGTCGGAAATGTTTTATCGCGGCGTAAATGGCGAGCAACTCCCTATCGAAGGTAGAGTACTTCGCCTGTGTGTCCGTCAGGGCTCTCGAAAAAAAACCTAGGGGTTGTTTTACTCCCCTTATATCCTGATAGAGGGCGGCTCCGATACACGTGGAGGACGCGTCGGTCATCAAGTGTAATTCTGAGTCGGGAGATGGAAATGCAAGTGCGGTCGCGCTGATAATGCTAAGTTTACAGCTTTCAAACGCGGCCTCCGTTTCGGGAGTCCATTGTATGGTGGTCCTATCGTTTTTCTTTTTCGAGCCGGCCAGGTAAACGTTAAGTATCCGTTGGTGCTCTGCTGCCGACGGTAAGCAATCGTGGTAGAAATTTAGCATCCCGAGGAAACGGCGGAGTTCGCAGACTGTCTCTGGTCGGGGAAACTCGGATATCGCCTTAGTTTTTTCGGGAAGTGGGGCTATTCCCGCGCTCGTGACGTCGTAGCCTAAGTATGTTATGTGCTTCTTGTTATACACACACTTCTCTACGTTTAGTCTGACACCGAATTTATTGAGTCGTTCGAGTACCGTCTTCACATGTGTTAGGTGTTCCTCCTCTGACTCGGAGGCGATAAGGACGTCATCTAAATAGATAAAAACAAAATCTAGTCCCCTCAACATGTTGTGCATGTGCCTCTGGAAGGTCATACCTGCGTTCCGCATTCCAAAGGTCATCTTTGGGAACTCGAAAAGCCCGAACGGGGTGATAATTGCTGTCTTAGGGATGTCGTCCTCGAACACCGGAATCTGGTAGTACGCGCGCTGTAAGTCTAATTTAGTAAACCTAAACTTATTATACGCTAAGTACATAAATTCCTGTATCCTTGGTATTGGATAACGGTCAGGTACTGTTACGGCATTGAGGAGTCGGTAGTCTCCGCATAACCGTAACTGACCGTTGTCCTTGGGTACTACATGTAGGGGACTGGCCCACGGGCTTTTGGACGGGCGGCATATCCCTTGTTCGACCATCAGTTCGAATTCTTTTTTTACCTGCGTGTATTTACTCGGAGGCAGTGGTCGTGCTCGTTGATAAACCGGGGGGCCAGTCGTCTCGATATGGTGCACTGTGCTGTGTAGTGCCACATCTTCTATGACGCCTGTCGCGGTAAGCCGCGGGTAGCCTTGCAGCACCTCGTGGAAGGGATCCGTGGTGCTGAAGGCGCGCACACTGGGTACTGTGCTACTGTCTATGCTCCCTGTTACCTCTAACGAGGTGGTGTTGTCGACCAGTCGCTTCCGCTTCAGATCTACCGATAGATCGTGGAAAGCTAGGAAGTCGGCGCCGATGATAGGCTCCTTAACGTCGCAGACGATGAATGTCCACCTAAAATTACGTCGCAAACGTAGGTTAACTCGTAGCGTCTGCTCACCGTACGTTGCGATCGGTGTATCGTTTGCGGCGTATAGTAGGCGGTCTGCGCGCAGGAGGGCGCGGCCGCGCTGTGGGGGGACCACGGACACGTCGGCGCCGGTGTCGATAAGAAAGGTCAGTCCGGTTTCGTTGTCTTGTATCTTCAGTCGGCGGGAGGTGGTGCTGCTTGAGCAGATGTCGGCCGGGTGCGACGTCTGCTCGTCTATTCGTTTCCCGCCCTCCTCCAGGCGCAGGGTGGGTTGCATGTCCTCGCTTCGTCGCCGAACTTGAAGTGGGGGTAGCAGAGCCATTCCGGGTTCTCCGCTGCCTTCTTCTCCTGCCACTGTTGTCTCCTCTCTCGTGACGTGGGTCGCGAGCGCTGTCCGCTGCCGCTGCGGCTGCCTGAGCGTCCGGACGGCCCGTTGGCTGGGCGGTAGGGCGGGCGGCTCCTGTCTGCGCGGATCGTGTTTATTTCTGTGGCCATCCGCGTGAGTTGTTTCGCTAATTCATCTATTGACGATTGTAGTGAAGAGACGATCGTAGTGAAGGAGGTGGGTGTTGCGATCGAAACAGCGGACAATGTGTTGGAGAGGGTGCTCTCCATCACTTGGTCAGCCATCGCAGCGAGTGTTTCTAGATCCTTCGCGTCACTCACTGCGAGGATCGTTCGCACTTGGGTTGGGAGGTGGCCCGCCCACAAGAATTTTAATGCTTCCTCGCTCATCTTATTATTCGCCAGTGTGCGCATCCGGCGCAGCAGTTGCGAGGGTTTTTGATCTCCTAATTGTAGCTCGCTTAGCAGTCTTTGGAACTGCTTCTGTTGACTGTCCACGTACGTGGAAATGAGCCGTGCTTTTAATGCCTCGTATTTTCCCGTGGCGGGGGGGTTCATCAGTAGGTCGCTCACCTGTTGTAAATGTGTGCGGGTTAGCTTCGACGTCACTAGATGGAATTTTGTTTCGTCGCTGGCGTGCTGCGGCGCGACGACACTGTCGAATTGTATGAACCATAGTTGAGGTTCGTCATGCCAGAAATCCGGCAGCCGGCTTGTCACCGAGATCGCTGCCATGTCTGCAGCTCTGTCCTGGGTCGGAGTGGGCGCGATCGCCGCGTGCGCCGCGGCCATTGGGTTAAACGCCATGTTTACTTGGTTGCTGCTTCTTTCCCACGTCGAGGGGTCACCAGTTATACCGCTTTAAGGCGCAGGGGTATCACCTGACTGTGGTCGAGTCTATTGTCCGTGATAGTGGAAAGAAACAACGTTTTCAGGTATCACTGTATTTACTGTCTCTTACAACACAGGAGGCGCGTCGTAGCGCGCGGTACATACTGGAGCCCTCGGGGCGGTGCGGAGGAACGTGGCGGTGCGCGCGCGGGGTGAGAGGAAACTCAGTGGCGTACGTGACTGTACAAAGTCCAAGCGCGCTATGGAATGTGCTGACCGCCACAAAGGTAAGGAAGAAAGGAAAGGATCAGGATAAGGGGGATTCCATCGCTCTACCTCCACCTCCCCTCTCGCCCCTCCCTCACCCCCTCCCTATATGCCTCGACTTACCCCCCCCCCCCCCCCCTTCCCACCCCTCCCCCTTCAGGATATTGTAATATCATCGGTTCTTACTCGGGTGAATGATTCCGTGTCCGTTACATACAAATATTGCCAAGTACTCTCATATTTCACTTCACTGCTACCCTCATAAGCCATTTAGCGTGATAGTAAGTAGCCTATAGTTGATGGGAAGAATCAAGCTATCCGTAGAATTTTGTTTTATTACAATCGGTTCAGTGGTTCTCGAGTTATAAGCGGACAGACAGACACTCAGACATTCAGACATTCAGACACTTAGACAGAAAGCAGACGTTGGATTTTATTATAGGTAAGGATGCCTTCTCTTGGTCGTAAACAGAAGCCACATAAGCTCGGCATGCTAAATGCTCCATGCTCCTTACTACTTACAGCGGGCTCAAATTGTACTATCACGGACGCTGCTCTGCGGAACTAGCATCCCTTATTCCCTGCCACCCGTCCTATTTCCGCATGACTCTTCGCAGAGAGACTCGGCACCCTTTTGTTGTTGACATTGGGCTTTTGAGAACCCTACGGTTCTCTAAATCGTTTCTTTGTCGCACTGCTAGAGTGTGGAACTGTCTTCCGGCGAGTGTATTTCCTGAATCCTTTAACCTGGGTGTCTTCAAGCGTCGTATTAAAGGGCTAGACAGCCTAGCAACAGTCCGCAAATCTGCTGGCATGGCACCTAACTGAGCGTGGTTCGCGAGGAGAGGTGATTTAAAAAAAAAACGACTGATCTGGTACCACCGCACTGGATGTAACATGGCCGTATAGCAGCCTGGGCTGTGTTCTCTTCTAGCTCTCGCTATTATACTTTCCGAGATATAGCAATTCTCCCATGCAGTGTTTTTCGAAACTTTGATGATTCATCCATCACATCTTTTTTTATGTAAACCAATATGGGTGGCTGCGTGTCGAGAGACCAATGGTGCAGTGGACAGAGCCAAATCTCTTGCCGAAACCACGAACAGTTAGTTGCCATGACAGCAGATTTGCGGACTGTTGCTGAGCTGCAAGGCGCCTAGTAACGTCACATGTGGATTTTTGAAGAAGTAGTCCGTGATAACTAGACTAATTTAAGAGCTAAAAACTACTGCAAAATATAGAATAACTAGCTGAGCCCGCGGCTCCGCTCGCGTGAAATTCGTATTTCAAAGAAGACAGTAAGTAACTATGGGCGAGGCCGAAGACCGAGCTGCGTTCAGGAAGTCGATAAACCATCTCTAAGAAAGTAAGTAACAAAGGGCGAGGCCGTAGGCCGAGCTGCGTTCAGGAAGACTATAAACCTTTTCGAAGAAAGTAAGTAACAAAGGGCGAGGCCAAAGGCCGAGTTGCGTTCAGGAAGACAATAAACCTTCTCGAAGAAAGTAAGTAACTGAGGGCGAGGCCGCAGGCCGAGCTGCGTTCAGGAAGACGATAAACTATCTCTAAGAAAGTAAGTAATTAAGGGCGAGGCCGAAGGCCGAGCTGCGTTCAGGAAGACCATAAACCTTCTCGAAGACAATAAGTAACGGAGGGCGAGGCCGAAGGCCGAGCTGCGTTCAGGAAGACGACAAACCTTATCTAAGAAAGTAAGTAATTAAGGGCGAGGACGAAGGCCGAGCTACATTCAGGAAGACCATAAACCTTCTCGAAGAAAGTAAGCAACCGAGGGCGAGGCCGAAGGCCGAGCTGCGTTCAGGAAGACTACAAACCTTCTCGAAGAAAGTAAGTAACTAAGGGCGAGGCCGAAGGTCGAGCTGCGTTCAGGAAGACTATAAACCTTCTCGAAGAAAGTAAGTAACTAAGGGCGAGGCCGAAGGCCGAGCTGCGTTCAGGAAGACTATAAACCTTATCGATGAAAGTAAGTAACTAAGGGCGAGGCCGAAGGCCGAGCTGCGTTCAGGAAGACGATAAACCATCTCTAAGAAAGTAAGTAATTAAGGGCGAGGCCGAAGGCCGAGCTGCGTTCAGGAAGACCATAAACCTTCTCGTAGAAAGTAAGCAACTGAGGGCGAGGCCGGAGGCCGAGCTGCGTTAAGGAAAACAATAAACCTTCTCGAACATAGTAAGAAACTAAGGGCGCGGCCGAAGGCCGAGCTGCGTTCAGGAAGCCTATAAACCTTATCAATGAAAGTAAGTAACTAAGGGCGAGGCCGAAGGCCGAGCTGCGTTCAGGAAGACCACAAACCTTCTCGAAGACAGTAAGTAACTGAGGGCGAGGGCGAAGGCCGAGCTGCGTTCAGGAAGACTATAAACCTTATCGAAGAAAGTAAGTAACTAAGGGCGAGGCCGAAGGCCGAGCTGCGTTCAGGAAGACCATACACCTTCTCGAAGACAGTTAGTTACTGAGGACGAGGCCGAAGGCCGAGCTGCGTTCGGGAAGACTATAAACCTGCTCGAAGAAAGTAAGTAACAAAAGGCGAGGCCGAAGGCCGAGCTGCGTTCACGAAGACGATAAACCTTCTCGAAGACAGTAAGTAACTAAGGGCGAGGCCGAAGGCCGAGCTGCGTTCAGGAAAACGATAAAACTTCTCTAAGAAAGTAAGTAATTAAGGGCGAGGCCGAAGGCCGAGCTACATTCTTGAAGACCATAAACCTTCTCGAAGAAAGTAAGCAAATGAGGGCGAGGCCGAAGGCCGAGCTGCGTTCAGGAAGACGATAAAAATTCTCGTAGACAGTAAGTAACTACGGGCGAAGCCGAAGGCCGAGCTGCGTTCAGGAAGAGGATAAACCTTCTCGAAGAAAGTAAGTAACTGAGGGTGAGGCCGAAGGCCGAGCTGCGTTCAGGAAGACTATAAACCTTCTCGAAGAAAGTAAGTAACTGAGGGCGAGGCCGAAGGGCAAGCTGCTTTCAGGAAGACTATAAACCTTCTCGGTGAAAGTAAGTATAAACTATGGGTGAGGCCGAAGGCCGAGCTGCGTTCCGGAAGAGGAAAAACCTTCTCGATTAAAGTAAGTAACTATGGGCGAGGCCGAAGGCCGAGCTGCGTATAGGTAAACGATAAACCTTTTAAATAAAGTAAGTAACTAACGGCGAGGCTGCAGGCTAAGCTGCTTTCTGGAATACAATAAACCATCTCTAAGAAAGTAAGTAATTAAGGGCGAGGTCGAAGGCCGAGCTGCGTTCAGGAAGACGATAAACGTTCTCGAAAAAGTAAGTACCTAAGTAACGAAAGAACATAACTAAGGGCAAGGCCACTGTCACCCCAAATTACCCCCCCCCCCCCCCCTTTAAATTGTAAATCCCTGAAACAATTATGTATTTATGATGATGAGTAGCTAGAATTATGATTTTCAAGTTCCTACCTTTAAAAAAACCGATACTCCTATACAGACTTTCACCCCCCCCCCCCCCCCCCCATTTCACCCCCTTATGGGTTGTTTTTTGAGACAAAAGGAAGCCTATGTCCTTCCTCAGGATGCAATTCATCTCCGTACAAAATTTTATAAAATCCTTTAATATAATTTTGAAATCACCCCCTATTTTAATTTAAGAGTTGATTTAGCAAAAACGCTGAAACACGTAATTCTTTATTTCATACCAAAACCCTAAATATGAATTTTCATATCTCTAACTTGAGAAATGCTGGATTCCCCATACAATGTTTCATCCCCTATTTCAACCCCTTAAGGGTTGTTTTTTGGGACAAAAGGTAGCCTATGTCCTTCCTCAGGATGCAATTAATCTCCATGCAATATTTTATCGAAATCTGTTCAGCGGTTTAGGCGTGAAAAGGTAACAGACAGACAGACAGACAGACAGACAGACAGACAGACAACAGAGTTACTTTCGAATTTATAATATTAGTATGGATTCTTTGTCTATCGATCACACGTTTTTTGTTGTAAAATTTTATCATCCTCCTTATCCTTCCTTATATACCTATAATAAAATCCAACGTCTGCTTTCTGTATGTCTGAGTGTCTGTCTGTCCGCTTATAACTCGAGAACCACTGAACCGATTTTAATAAAACAAAATTCTACGGATAGCTTGATTCTTCCCATCAACTATAGGCTACTTACTATCATATATACCTATAATAAAATCCAACGTCTGCTTTCTGTATGTCTGAGTGTCTGTCTGTCCGCTTATAACTCGAGAACCACTGAACCGATTTTAATAAAACAAAATTCTACGGATAGCTTGATTCTTCCCATCAACTATAGGCTACTTACTATCACGCTAAATGGCTTATGAGTGTAGCAGTGAAGTGAAATATGAGAGCACTTGGCAATATTTGTATGTAACGGACACGGAATCATTCACCCGAGTAAGAACCGATGACATTACAATATCCTGAAGGGGGAGGGGAAGAGGGGGGGGGGGGGGGGGGGGTAAGTAGTCGCATATAGGGAGGGGGGTGAGGGAGGGGCGGGAGGGGAGGTGCAGGTAGAGCGATGGAATCCCCCTTATCCTTATCCTTTCCTTTCTTCCTTACCTTTATTCTGTCTGTCTGTAAGTATGTCTGTATGTCTGTCTGTTTACCATCTTTGGGGTTGCCATATTTACTCCAAGTAGCGATGATGGCCAGACTCAACGGAAGGGAGGGAGAGGCAGGGAGATGGAGGGAGAGGGAGAGGGAGAGGGAGAGGGAGAGGGAGAGGGAGAGGGAGAGGGAGAGGGAGAGGGAGAGGGAGAGGGAGAGGGAGAGGGAGAGGGAGAGGGAGAGGGAGAGGGAGAGGGAGAGGGAGAGGGAGAGGGAGAGGGAGAGGGAGAGGGAGAGGGAGAAACGGAAACCGAGTGTTAAAGATTGTATGGGAATATCGGTTTTTTTAAAAGAAAATCATAATTATAGCTACTCAAAACAAATAAATAGGGGGGGGGGGGGGGGGGGGGGATGGGTGTGACGGTGGCCTCGCCCTTAGTTACTTACTTTCTTCGTGGAGGTTTATTGTATTCCAGAATGCAGCTTAGCCTGAAGCCTCGCCGTTAGTTACTTACTTTATTTAAGAAGTTTTATCGTTTATCTAAACGCCATTACTTTCATCGAGAAATCGAGAAGGTTTATCGTCTTGAAGGTTTATCGTCTTCCAGAATACAGCTCGGCCTTCGGCCTCGCCCATAGTTACTTACTTTCAAGAAGTAGTAATCTTCATCAAGAAGGTTAATCCTCTTCCTTAACGCAGGTCGCCCTTCGGCCTGACCCATGGTTTATCCTCTTCCTAAACGGAGCTCGGCCTTCGGCCTCGCCCTCAGTTACTTACTTTCTTCGAGAAGGTTTATAGACTTCCTAAACGCAGCTCGGCCTTCAGCCTCGCTCTTTGTTACTTACTTTCATCGAAAAAGTTTATCCTCTTCCTGAACGCAGGTCGGCCTTCGGCCTCGCCCTTAATTACTTTCTTTCTTAGAGATGGTTTATCGTCTTCCTGAACACAGCTCGGACTTCGGCCTCGCCTTCAGTTACTTACTTTCTTCGAGAAGGATTATGGTCTTCCTGAACGCAGCTCGGCCTTGGGCCTCGCCCTCAGTTACTTACTTTCTTCGAGAAGGTTTATCCTCTTCCTGAACGCAGCTCGGCCTTCGGCTTCGCCGTTTGTTATTTGCTTTCTTAGATAAGGTTTATCGTCTTCCTGAACGCAGCTCGGCCTTCGGCCTCGCCCTCAGTTACTTACTTTCTTCGAGAAGGTTTATCCTCTTCTTGGACGAAGCTCGGCCTTCGGCCTCGCTCTTTGTTACTTACTTTCTTCGGGAAGGTTTATAGTTTTCCTGAACGCAGCTCGGCCTTCGGCCTCGCCCTTAAGTACTTACTTTCTTAGATAAGGTTTATCGTCTTCCTGATCGCAGCTCGGCCTTCGGCCTCGCCCTTAATTACTTACTTTCTTAGATAAGGTTTATGGTCTTCCTGAACGCAGCTCGGCCTTCGGCCTCGCCCTTAGTTACTTACTTTCTTCGAGAAAGTTTATAGTCTTCCTGAACGCAGCTCGGCCTTCGGCCTCGCCCTCAGTTACTTACTGTCTTCTTTGAAATACGAATTTCACGCGAGCGGAGCCGCGGGCTCAGTTAGTTTTCTATACAAACTATACGGTAACCAAATGTCGATTTTTTCTTCCGCGTGAACTTTGAGAACTTGATCTCAGAAACTAAAGAGAATTTGAATAGAATTTTTATTGTAAAATGACGCCATTTGTTATATCTATCGATCACACGCTTTTCAAATTTCTAATGCGAAAAATCGCAATTTATGAAAAAAACTCCTTATGAAAACTACTACGCGTTACGACGTTGGCATTACGAGGTGCCTTAATACGGCGTTTGAAGACACCCAGGTTAAAGGATTCCGGAAGACAGTTCCACACCCTAGCGGTGCGACAAAGAAACGATTTAGAGACAAACTAAAACAACTATAAAAAATGTTTTATTTCAACACACGTTCATAATTGGTCGCAACCTTTTTCTATAATATAAATTAGTATCAAACATAATCTTCGCTATTATAACTTCCGAGATATTTCCATTTTTCCGGAACACATTTGGGTCTCTTTTTTGCATGGTCGTTTTTGCGTTACTCTCAAGTTCTGTGAATACCTCGCCATATTGGACGTGCGGGTAAGATGCGTTACTCTCAAGTTCCGTGAATACATCGACATATTTGGCGTGCGGGTAAGATGCGTTACTCTCAAGTTCCGTGAATACATCGACATATTTGGCGTGCGGGTAAGATGCGTTATTCTCAAGTTCCCTGAATACCTCGCCATATTTGACTTGCGGGTAAGATGCGTTACTCTCAAGTTCCGTGAATACCTCGCCATATTTGACGTGCGGGTAAGATGCGTTATTCTCAAGTTCCCTGAATACCTCGCCATATTTGAAGCGGTCAGAAGTAGAAGGGCCCATTTCCAGTGGACATAGGTCCCAATATCGCATAATGGGCCCTTCTTCGACAGACCAAAATATTGAAACTGCTATTTGAGTACTTCCTAGTATGAAAATGGGACTTTCTTCTCACAAAAAGATGGGCCTAGGCTTAATGAATAATAATAAAAAAAAAAAAGGATTTTCGCTAATAAATAATGAATGGGCCCTTCTACTTCTGACCGCTTCATTTGACTTGTGGGTAAGATGCGTTACTCTCAAGTTCCGTGAATACCTCGACATATTTGACTTGCGGGTAAGATGCGCTACTCTCAAGTTCCGTGAATACCTCGCCATATTTGGCGTGCGGGTAAGATGCGTTACTCTCAAGTTCCGTGAATACCTCGAAATATTTGACATGCTGGTAAGACATGCCATTTTCTTTCATGTTAAAAGAGAATAATATTATATTCATTATATAAGATTCTACGAGTATCTTTATAATTCTATTCTTATATTTATTTCCAATGTACAGACCTACATCAGCCTCAAAGAACGACCTATGAATACTTTCTTGAAAGTTCTTTCTGAATAAAGTACGAAGGGAGGCCTGAAAAACCTCTCACGCTTTCACGGACCTACTTTCAGACTCGAAGGCTGACAGCAAAGAACATTGAATCACACGCGCTGTTTAGAAGTGTCGGAAGAGATGTTAAAACATCCCAGATTTTGTCTCAATGCCAACTTGATAAGTACCTAAGTTCAAATTCAAAATTCTTTATTATACCTTTACAAAGATTTAACTTAAAATTAATATTATTAAAAAAAAAAATACAAAAAAAAATTAAAAGATTTAACAATAATAACACTATTATGAGTCGACAAAAATTGCATCTTAAAAATTAACGATACTAAAAATGACAAAATTTTATATTTTACATTAATTAATCAATTTAAATATGTAAATATATTAATTTTTTTTTCTCTGACGACGACTTATTAAGTCGAAATAAAAGAAAATGTATAATATGTGCATTTTTTATATATTTAAAAGTATGAAACCAAATATTAGTGTGAATAAAAATATTTTATTCATAACTTATTACGAATATTTTTGTTATTAAATCGACTTTACCTCGAGCGGAGCCGCGGGCACAGCTAGTATTATACAGGGTGTAAAAACGGCGAGTACATTAAATTTAGGAAATGATTATTAAGATCAAGAGTAACAAAAAAGTCAAATATGTTTTTCTGAATTCCCTTCAAGTAAAAAGTTACAGTTTTCATACAAACTAATTGATTATTTTAGTGTAAAAATGATCTAATGACAACGGGGCGGCGCCGACGGGGGAAGAGCGGGTGAGACGTGAGCACCTTGGACGGAGGTATTGGCGGGAGGGGCGGGGGTTAGCTTTGTGAGTGGAGGACTGGAGGTCGGCAGGCGGAGGGTGCGGAGCGGCAACAACGCGTTAAATTACATTAGACGAAAACATACATTTCAAAAATTCATATCTCGAAAACTAGACACTTTGGAGAAAAACTTTATTCGCTTTTTGTCTAGGAAAAACATGAGGATTGCGCTGGCGAAATTAATATACTCGCCGTTTTAACACCCTGTATATGTGAATAATGTCCATTGTGCGTCACTCATTCTCTTGAATTAGCACTAGCTTTTGCCCGCGGCTTCGCTCGCATATCCTATGCCCATCCTGAAGGTCCATTCTAAATATTGGTGAAAGATTTTTTTTAAATCGGGTGAGTTACGGTGATTACCGATATTCTACATATGTAGGTATATCACGAAGTCCGTTTGGCTATGAATGTTGTCAGGCGTGCACGTACATGCACATTGTTTTAGTGTGCGTAACTATCGCGAGACGCGGCCCACGCACACACACACACACACACACACACACACACACACACACACAAGCTCGCTTATCAGTACAACACGTCACTACTACAACCAGAGCCAAACGGACTTCGTGAGATAGAACATCTATACCTCCTACCTCATCATCATCATCAGCCTGTATCGGTCCACTGCTGGACATAGGCCTCTCCCAAGGCACGCCATCACACGCGGTCTTCCGCTCTTCTCATCCATCTACTCCCTACCTCCTACCTACCTACATTAAAACCTACAAACTTACAAACTCCACCTCTTTTTATATCCATTCCACATAAATGTTTTTTTCTCCATTCTATGGCTGTCACGCACGTTCAAGTCAGGTCAGGTCAGGTTAGGTTAAGTTTTTTTTTGTTCCAATGATTTACACCTCGGCTATGTCTATGCAGAGTTCTTGTTTTCGTCCTGTCGCTCAGTCCCACCATGAAGCACCCCCTTGCACCCTGTTTCCAGCTGAAGTGCAAGTTTCTTCTCTTTCACACATTTTATTTATATATTTACAGCTTATCCTAGTAAACATAATGTAACAATAAAACTTTGCTATTAGTAGTTGTACGAGTATAACTACTTTAAACTTACTTATAAACTACAAACTTACAAACTCTACATCTTTTTATTAATATTAGTGTAGATGAATATCCATTCCACATAAATGTTTTATTTTTCTCCATTCTATGGCTGTCACGCACGTTCGCCTCTGGAATAAATAATGCGTAAACGCTAAATATTTCAATAGTTCAATTGCCGATCTATACTTAAGCTCTTTTTAGTTATATAGGGCGGTTAGGCTACAGTAAATACGAAATTGGGCCTCGAATGTGATTAGAGCATCGTGAATAGTAAATGTAAGCTTAGTGGTAAAACGAAGGTGTACCGTGCGGGGGTGGTACTTAAAAATAATATCCCCACTACATCTCTACCCGTTCATGTCGTAAAAGGCGACTAAGGGATAAGGACAAGATGCCGTGCGACAGGATAGCCACCTCTCGCCTTGGCAAGGTCCTTCCAACCGAGTCGTGCAGCAGGTGGGTCTTCATGCCTTACTGACTGCTTCATAGCAGGGTTGTTGCTGATGCACATTTTTTCACATCAGCTGATGCTGATGCTGATATTTTATCATTCCCATCAGCGGATGCTGATGCTGACGCTGATTTTAATTATTTTCTTTAAAAAAAGGGAAAAATACTGAACTATATGAATATTATGAATTTATATTCAAAGTTTTGGTTGGTATTGAAATAAAAGATTGTGTTTTAATAATTTTGTGACATTTAATAAAAAAAAAAAAAAGAATCAATCTGATACCAGTACCAGTTTAGTAATTATCTTAGCAATTAAATTATTAGTATTGGATGGAAATTTGGAACTATTTGGAACTGTATTTGCTGCTTTTCCGGCTCCGAGTCTGTTCCGAGAAGGTTTGTCACGACTCGAACATCAGCATTAATAATCAGCATCGATCAATGCGGATGCTGATGCGATGCTGATGTTGAAAATGATGCTGAAGTTCCGCGGATACTGATGCTGATGTTCGCAACAACCCTGCTTCATAGTTAACTTGTCCGAATGCTTTGCTGGACACCGTGGTCGGAGCTGTGGTGCAATTAACCTGAGTCAGGCATGCGACACTCCCTGCACGTGTGAGGTTTCGTCACGTAACGTTGCTAGGGTTGTCATCTCATTAAGAAGATGGAATAAAAAAATAATAATATTCGCATTATGCTTCGAAATATAAGGTGCTTCGTTATTTAACGTATCAAAGTTTGGCAAAGGCTCTTGACACCTGATTCACTTAATTAATAAGTCTTTGTAGTCAGAACTCTCAGCAAAATTGTTAATCTTGCTCACAAGCTGTGTTTTAGATAGACTATGGGCGGTGTTATTATGTGGCTAGTCACTAAATACTAGCAAAAATATGTTTAAAAAAATACCCTGCGAAGTTTCTTGTCGGTTCTTCTTCGTGGGTGTGATCGAACCGGATAGAACAAATTGTGAAAAGTTCGAGCGCAGTCTAACTGCCATATGAATGATCAATAAACAATACAATACAATACAATTTATGTCAAAAATGTCGGGAGGGTTACATTGACACTCAAATAAACACGTTACGCAAAAAAAAAATTATATGTTTTAGCATTACTTTTCGAGAAATTTAACAAAACATGTTTGCTACCTAAACATTAACCTGTGTGTAACAGTAGGTACCTTGCATTGTACGGGGTAAATGACCGTACTATGTTCAAACGCAGAACAGCTGTTTGTTGTAAGTAAGTCACAAGGTCACTATGATTGATTTTTACAGCTACTTATTTGATTTTATTGTTTTGTTATGAGAAAAAATGCTCTTATAAACATATGTTTTTTGCTTACGTAAAGTGTTTATTTGAGTGCGTATGTAACCCTCCCGAAATTTTTTACATAAATAACGAAACACCTTATATTAGAGTATTTCGTTAAGGTAATGAATAGAAATTACCTAAACGAATGAACGACTTTGTTTTGGATGGTCGCTTTTATTAACATATTGTTGGATAATAAATAATGTTTAATAATGTAACAATAAATTGTTTAAAAAAAAACATCATATCAGCTTCAACAAAACCGGCTAATAGTAACTAAAAATAGTTCGTAAAGTAGTTTGGTAATATTATTGTGACGTCGCACGGACGCTAGCGAGATGTTTTTCTGTTAAATGAAGAAATATAAAAAGCGAGTACTTACATGCTTAATACTAACATATAAAAAACTATTTAAAAAAATATAAAAACCGCCTTCAAAAATGTATGAAATAAAAAAAAACCGAAACCCTAGAGTTGAAGGCGGTCGGTCATTTTTGCTTGCTTTAGCACTGCCTTCAACTCTAGGGTTAGATTTTTTTTTGTTTCATACATTTTTGAAGGCGGTTTTTATATTTTTTAAATTGTTTTTTATTTCACAGTTTTTTTAGTAATTTTTTGCTATTAATGTACTCGGCGGAATCGCTTTCCGATGTTGACCAAATTGAAATGGGAAGCCACACGGGAAGCACCATAACATGGCGATACGGAACCCTCGGTGCGCGAGTTCGACTCGCCCTTGACTCGCTCGGCCTTCGGCTTCGCGATTCCGCCTCGCTTTCCAATCCGATCTTGACCAAATTGAAATGGGAAGCCACACGGGAAGCACCAGCTTTTAAATAAAAAAAGAATTTTCAAAATCGGTTCACCCAGTCGAAAGTTCTGAGGTAACAAACGTAAAAAAAAAGTTAAAAAAATAATAAAAAAATACAGTCGAATTGAGAAACTACTCCTTTTTTTTAAGTCGGTTAAAAAGCGAGTACTTACATGCTTAGTACTAACATATAAAAATAGAATGTAATCAACATTGCAGGAATCGTTCCCGCGGAACACGCATTACTATGTGTACCGGAAGCTTTTGTTAAGACACGTAAATGAATTCCAGCGCGTGGTGAAAATATTATGCTGCCGATTTGGAACAGCTTGTATATCTAGCAATTATATTTGACGAGAGTAAGAAACACAAATAATTTTCGACGCTGCTGCCAAGAACAAAGAAATTGAAATGCAAATCAAATCAAAATCAAATCTGCATAGAAATGAATGATTTAGCGCAGTGTTTTCCAATCTGTGGGTCGCGACCCCTGGGTCTGTTAAATCGTGGTGATTGTTCAGGACGACGGCCATCTTTTAACTATCATTTATTGATTTACGTTTTGTTTATAGACGTCCAGAGATACCAGCCTTCCGGCTACAAAATCCAGACGTCTACAACCTGCACTCTTGCGAGTACAGTGATCATGTATGCCAGATCGAGACCCCATAGCTGCTCTGTCGAACATCCGTTCTTCCGAAAAAATCCCATGGGAAACACAGGCTGCGACCTTTCCCCAGCCGATCCGAGCCACCACCCGTCCACCCGAAGGAACCCCCGACCGAAGTTGAGAGCCGGGGGTGAAGCCTTCACTGCCACTGGGGTCAGCACCCTATCCAACCACAACCTGTGCCCAGGGCCTCAGCGTTTTGTAATAGCCTAAAGGCTTTTGTTTTCACCAGCTATGTATATGCGTGGAAGTGCATATGACCACCACCTAATGTGTACCGGGGATCCACCGGTCTCGAATGACAGACTTACGTCAGCGTCATTAGCTCGTGGAAAATCCATCCCACATCCACATATAAGTGTGTGTTGCACCGACATACCGATCTACATTATTCGCATGTCTACCAATTCTCCACATTGGTTACGGAGCACTAAGTGGCTCACCACTCGCAGCTTTCGCTACTTATTCCCGTGTTAGGTGCTTTAACTACACAAGTATGGAAGCACCAGGGAATCAACGCTAAACCACAACCCCTGCTAGACCAACTCCAGTGTTCCGTGCAGAAGCACGAAGCATTCTGGGGCTTTTAACGGAACCCCGCAGTACTCAACCCAGCGTTTAGGGTAGTATCTCATTTGACTCACCGACCTGAGTGGAGTCAGCAGCGTGAGCTAAGAGGAGGCCGAAACCCCCAACTTAGTACTCATGTTAGACTAGCAACGTTTAATGAGTTATCGTCGAGAACAAGTTCTCTACCACACATTATTTCTAACAGTGACGCCCGTTACACCGCCCAGTTGCGGGATAGGGTAGCCAACTGCTAGTTTTAAGGGTAGCCACCGTGTG
Source organism: Nematopogon swammerdamellus (assembly GCA_946902875.1). Taxonomy (NCBI): domain Eukaryota; kingdom Metazoa; phylum Arthropoda; class Insecta; order Lepidoptera; family Adelidae; genus Nematopogon; species Nematopogon swammerdamellus. The sequence continues at coordinate 2,995,026 of OX336358.1, forward strand.
GTCTGCATAGGGAAACGTCACGGATACTAGTACCCAACTCCGACACCTTGGACGACTGAACGCCTCTGCGACCCCGTACAAAGGTCGCTAATACGGGTCTATGGATCCTAGTGGCCGGGCCCGACACCTTGGGTAGACCGAAGTCTACCACTGCGATCGCTCCCCAGCGACTACCCTAAGGACGACGGCCAGCCGGAGCGGCAACGACGGACCCGGCCCAGGGCACGACGCGCACGTCGTCACTTCCTTTAGCGTAGAGAAATAGGAAGCGGCCGGCGTAGCTTAGTTTAGGTAATTTTAATACGTAAATATTATATGTAAATATATAGAAAATAAGTAAAATAAGTAAATAAATATATATTAAAACCTCGTAGACTAAATTAGTTAAGATAGATAAGCTATTATAAGATAGATAGGCGTAGTTATAAGATAAATAGGCTAGAATAAGATGGGTAGGCATAGATATAAGATAGATAGGCATAGCTGTAAGATAGATAGTCTAGATTATAAGTTATATGAATAAAAATATAGTCGCTCACTGGGTTTCATTCGGGACGAACGGGAGGTGTGCACTCGCCAAAATCGTTAGGAGACTGAGCCGGTCCGAGGCGCGGAGGGGGGGCGGGGCGTGGCCGCAAAATCGGACGGCCGCGTCCGCGGCGCCTCAGCGCGCCCGCGCGTGTATAAATATAGCGCGTTTCGGCCGGTTCAGTCAGTACTCGTCCAGCCAGCAAGAAGAGAAGACGTCCCGAGCACCGGCTCTCCGCTACGATCGACCGAGGAACGAGCTTCATTACGGAACAACTGCCTCGGCCGATCGGACGTTCTTCTCTCGGCGAGTGCTCACTCCACGTCCCGGGTGAAAGCCAGTGTGCGGCTGCATTATAGCTAGCACTGCGCCTTTCATTCCGTTCTCCACGCCCAACACTACACGGCCAAACTCCCGGTGCCCCGCGGCACGCCGGTTGAGGTATCTTCCCGTGCCTCGAGGCACGTCAGGTTGAGGACGCGGTCGCGTAGTGCGTACGTTCGCGCTTGCCGTCGTGCGGATCGGTCCGACGGTACAGCGGTACGCGGTACGGTACGAGTTGTGGTACGTGGTACGTCGGTACGTGGTACGTCGGTACGTGGTACGTCGGTACGTGGTGCGTCGGTACGTGGTACGTCGGTACGTGGTACGTCGGTTGTGGTACGAGGGTACGTGCTACGCGAGGGTACGTGGTACAAGACTGCAGCCGGCCGCCGTGTACAGTGTTCGTGTGCGCACCGAACCGCGGAGTGAAAGAGACAGAACGATCGGTCGTCTCGGTCGTGTGTGGAAGCGGCGCACGCTTCACTCTGCGGGGCCCATATTCCGCTCTGCGGGACAGGCATCAAGCAAACGCCAGCGTATTACAGTCCACCTCTGAGCATCGTCCATAACAGTGATGGCCTTGAAATGTTAACAATCAAATCATTTTCTAATAAAAGTCTATTTCTCTTTTTAGTTTTAATGTTGAATTTAAGATAACGTCAGTTCACATAGTAATAATGAATATAGGTACCAAAATAGAGAACATCATAAACATAGTGTTTTAAATTAGTAATTTTTTCTGTCTATGGGCCAAGGGGGTCGCGAGAATTTTTCAACCTGTAAAGGGGTCGCGTATTCAAAAAGATTGAAAAACACTGATTTAGCGAACCGAGAAGGAATAACTAAATGAATTTTTCATATAATTATTGGGTTGAATAATTTCTTGAACTGGTAAGTTTTCGATGCTTCCTGGCAGTTGAGTAATGAAACATTGTAATTCGTATTCGGGGGCGGACTCGTGGTCACACCGATTAGTCACACTAGTGTGACCACGAGAAATTAATTAAGTTGGTGTGACTACGAGTAATAAAAGCTGCATCATTTTGGTTTCCAACGCTTCGACTGTTCTCTCGAGGTACCAGGGCAGCAGAAATTAATAGGAGGAATTCCCGCCATCGTATCTGTATGTATGTAAATTATTAAACGAAACTCTTTACTTTTTGTTTGATTTTTTATGGAAACTGGCACACTGTTGGCTACATCACTTACAACATTCGTGATATCAGCCCATAACACCTTGGTGAACTAGATGCCATGTCGGTGCTTCACTTCTTACATAGCAACTTCGACCGACTTTTAATTTTCTTTCATCAACTCACTTTTAAATGTAACCAGGTGAACAATTCCACAAATTACGTAACGCAAAATTAAAAAATTTTGTAAAATTACGTTTTTTTATGTTAACCAACATGGGTGGCACTGCCGAGAGACCAATAATTTGTGCAGTCGACAGAGCCAAAAACACCTCTCCTCTACTTTGAAATACCACGTGACCGGTCGAATAACCCCCCCCTCCATGTGATCCAGCGTGGTATTTTGACAAACCCCTCCCTCCCCGCAAATGTGGTATGGGTGGAAAACGATACATTAAGTAGATTCGTGGTCATTGTTTATTCCATCGATCTTTCCTCGGCTTCTAGAAGATTCCGCTCGTCATAAACTCGGATACGTTCGATTTTTATAGATATATCGTAAAATAAGCAGTAAACGTTTGATATTATGTACCCTCGTCGTCGGTGCGAGAACCTCGTAAATTATCGAACGACCGGAGGCCTTCCGTTAATTGGCTACTTAATGTGTATGTTGACCCTAGATATAGAGTCTGTGGAGTGTTTCAATAACACGTGGACATTTTTTTAATATGAAGGAAGGTGTGGAACTAATCTTGCGATGGCTTCACCGAACATATCCTGGCCCATCGGCAGTAGAGGAGGGTGTTAATCGAGGTCGGGACTAGCGAGTGGCCACTCTAAATTTCCCGCGCATGCTTCACGTTTCGCCTCGCATCAAGCCCTCGTCAGCTAGTCTGCGTTGACTAGGACGCGGGGAACCACCACCAGGATGATTCCAGTGACGTTTTCGAAGCTCTCTCCATATGAGCTTAGCGTCGATCTTGGCAGCCCTAGATTCTTGAAGAGACTGTAGAGTGACTTCTCTGGTAGTCCTCTTGCTCCGACTTCCACAGCGAAGAGATCAGTCTTGAATCCGTTTCTCACAATCCGGTCTACTAAGTTGCAGTACTTGATATGTTTGATGTTGTGGTCCTTAGGTATGTTACTCTCCCATGGAACTGTAAGTTCAACAAGTACTAGGTACATGCTTTGTCGCTTTTGAGAATATGAATATATTGTACTGTGTGTGGCCGGTACTTTCAAAGAATAGCCCCACTGCATCTCTCCCCGTGTATGTCGTAAAAGGCGACTAAGGGATATGACTCCCTTCTTATATTACTAGGTGGTAGGGTTTAACCCGCCCGGGTTGGTACCACCGCACTGAATGAAAAGTCGGTCGAAACGGCTATGTAAATAGTTTGTGTTTTCCGTCCAGTTCAGTGTAGCCGACATGACCGAAGGGAAGCACTGACGTGGCACCAAGTTCACCCGGTGTTATGGGCTGACATCACGGATGTTGTAGGTGATGTAGCCAACCGTGTCAGTTTCCATAAAAAAAAAAATAATAATATCCGGTGTTAATGTTGTGGCAGATTTCCGAAGGCATTTCGTAATGCTTCTCATTGTGTTTCCATCAACAATTCCCAATCCTTTGCTTTAAAACATGTCTATTAAACACATAAAAGTTTCAATGTAAACTTCATAGTATTTAAAAGCCGAGCGAGGTGTTCTGCCGTCATAAGAAAGAAGTCGGTTACTCGACATCAGCTCGGTCTTTGGCCTGGCCCTTAGTGAACACTGTTTTGGAGAAAGTATACCTGTCTGCCTGTGAACGCAGCTCGGCCTTCGGCCCAACCCTTAGTGAATAGTGTTTTCGAGAAAATATATCGGTAACCTGAACGCAACTCGGCCTTCAGTCTCGTCCTTATTGATTTACTTTATTCGATAGAGTATGTGGTTTACGTGAACGCAGCTCGGCCTACGGCCTCGCCCTCAGTGAAACGGAGGCGACGACGGCGGCGGGTAAAAGCTTTACAGAAACGATAGTTTATTATCATATCATATTTTGTCATTAAGTAGACTTTACTGCGAGCGGAGTATCGGGCACAGCCAGTTAGTTTATAAATTACCTAAATTCAAGTTTCTGTACACTTATTGTCACAAAGGAAGCTCACTTACCGTATCTGTGTTTTATGGTAAGAGGGTCAGAACCTTCCTTAAAATAAAATGTCATTGGGTCCAAACCAGCATTTTTTTTTAAATGGGTCCTCAAAAGGGGTCGAAACCTTCCGAGATCAAAAATAATCTAAGTACCATTCTTTATGTTTAGAACACTAATACAGAATTACCAATCATACATACATACATATCACACACGCTGAATCCCGACAATCGGGGTAAGCAGAGTAATCGGTGTTGTGCTGCAAGAACTCTGGTAAATTACAGCACAACACCGACCACCACGTTTCGCAAAGTATTCGAACAAGATTCAATCGATCAAGCAGCAAGTAAGGCACGAAGACCCACCTGCTGCATGACTCGGTGGAAGTACCGTGCCAAGGTGAGAGGTGGCGAGCCCGTCGCCCTTTAGCACGGCATCTTGTCCTTATCCCTTAGTCGCCTTTTACGACATGCACGGGGAGAGATGCAGTGGGGCTATTCTTTTTAAGTACTGGGCCCACACGGTACTACCAATCAATAATAATAATATATTTTTTTTATTATAAATTCAATGTTGTAAAATAGTCTTGTCTGCCGGTATGTGGAACGAGTACACTAGAAAACGGCTAAATACTTTTTTCAAGCAGTTAAAGAAAACCCTATATATATAAAAAAATCGGACCACTGAAAACAAAAAAAAAGAACAAAGCAGGCATTAAATTTTTTACACTAATATTATAATTAAAGTGAAGTTTGTAAGTTTGGATGTAGAATGTAATCCCCGAAAATACTCATACGATTTTTAAAATTCTTTGACCAATATTTAGAATAGACTTTAAGGATGGACATAGGATCTATCCTAGGGAGCGAAGCCGCGTGGAAAAGCTAGTGTAATAAATTTGGGCAAAATGCAGTTTAGAATACTAGGTAAATCTAAATCTACTAGCTAAATCTTCGGCAGTGGTATATTTCGTTCTGAAAATATAACATTAGGAATTGTTCATAGTTATATACTTATGAATGGATGGATGAGAAGAGCGGAATACCGCGTGTGGTGGCGTGCCTTGGGAGAGGCCTATGTCCAGCAGTGGACCGATACAGGCTGATGATGATGATGATGATGATGATATACTTATGAACATAGCCAATCTTCTGCTTTGATAATATGAACGAAAGGTCACTCGAACACAATTAATGCAACCAGAGCCGGTGTCAGCAAAAGTTCATAGTAATTATTTGTTCTCAATTATAAGGTCTGGGTTATCTTTAAGAGTCCGTAATACTGCTAATTCTAATTTCGTCCCCACTTCTCCGCGCCACCACACTCTCTATCTATATCTATTGTGTTAGAGTTAACTAAACTATTGTCGGATGCGTACTAAGAATTAAATTGTGGGGAGAATTTGGTGCAACGCGCAATAGTCTAGGTAATTGTTTTTATGGAGAAAATAATGGTTATTTTTGAGATGCAAAAAAACATGAGACCCGCACCCTTATTACGATAATGGTGCTGATGTTGCGACTGGTGTTGATGTTGCGACTGCGACGGACAAAATTGGTATTACGTTATTGCGACCGGTCCCGCGGACCGACATCAAAGGTTGGTTGTTGGTTCAGGTAAGGTGCCAAATTTTGAAAGAAACTTGTAAAATGTTACTACGAATGGTAAAAGTATATATTAAAATCAATAATAAATAACGTATGTTACTTTTAACATGCCAAATATAGGAACATAAAGCAATGATAATTAATACAAGCGATTGAACAAATTATTTATTGTGTTACGGATTGCTTAGGAAAGGCGTTTCTGCCTGCACGGCGCGGCGGTCTGTCGGGCGGTGTATGTATACATACTGATATATACACATAAAGATATGATGGCGGCCGCTTTCATGCTATCTCACTCATATCGTGTGCGTGAATTCAATGCAGGAGGTTGTGGGTTGTAATCGTGAGTGTGGTATGCTACAAAGTTATTTCTGATATAAAAATATTTTGTCTCGAAAAAAACATTTCTGTTACAAAAGTTATTTAGCTTCACATACAGAATAACCTCCCGAAGGCGTATTATATTCTTTGAGTGGGCATTTGCAACACCGTATATTGTCACTTGTATTATAATTTCTATGACGCAGAAGACCAAAATGTGTTATTATCAACTAAAACTTCAAAATTTTTTGTTATTCCTATTACAATATAGATAATTCTATATAGATGATAAATATGGGCGTCGTCGGCTCAACAATCCATGCTGACGGCGCCAAGTGTCTCGCGTACCAATAATTAAAAAGGAGGGAGGGACGGAGGGAGGGACGGAGGGAGGGAGGGAGGGAGGGACGGAGGGGGGGAGGGGGGAGGGAGGGAGGGAGGGGGGGAGGGGGGGAGGGAGGGAGGGAGGGAGGGAGGGAGGGAGGGAGGGAGGGAGGGAGGGAGGGAGGGAGGGAGGGAGGGAGGGAGGGAGAGAGGGAGAGAGAGAGAGAGAGAGAGAGAGAGAGAGAGAGAGAGAGAGAGAGAGAGAGAGAGATTTTCTTTATTATTCCTATTATATATTCTATAATATATATGATATAAATTCAAGACCAAGTTAAAATTATATACATTTAATAAATACTATTAAAATACAAAATTTACTACAACAACATAATTCAAACAATATAAATAAACATACGTTACTTATTTTACCCACTATAAATAAACCTATACGATGTCACCACCAAAAACACAGAAAAGATCGTCGCTCGTTAGCCGTGAATGGTGCTATGATGCTGCTCAGGAGGAGCATCACGGATGACAGCTCGCGGGCTGCGGTCGGTCGCAAGTTTGACAGTTGTGCGACTGCAAATGCGATCGTAATTCCAATATGCAGTAAAATGTATGACACATCTGCGGACTGATACCGCAATACCAGTTGCACGGACTGGTTGCATTCCAAAATCGCATAAAACAGTCGCCGAACTGTCAGATTTGGAGCTACGGACAGCTACGGACCGGTCCGGCGGACCGGTTGCATTATCGTAATAAGGGTGCCGATTAATATTGAGATAGAATTTAAATACTTTATTGCACACAAAACACTAACAAAGATACAGAAGACAGAAAATTACATACAGAAGAGCAATAGAAAGTTACAATACTTCACACAGAAACAGCAGAACAGTAGCTTTGAAAGGCGGAATTATCACTTTAAGTGATTTCTTCCAGTCAACCTTTGAGTGATGAGAGTAAGTGAGGAATCCAAAATGGGCCGAAACCGTTCGAACTTGCAGTTGCAGGAGTGAGTAATGAAAACCGATCAAGTGCGAGACTAACTCGCTCACCGAGGGTTCCGTATCGCGATCTCATGGTCAGCGCCACTCACGCCATCTATGACGTGTTTTATGAAGTGCTTCATATTAGTGAAAATGCATGATTAGTTAAAGTGCTTCATACTCTTTTCGGTAGATGTAGTTCGGTAGATGGCGCGCGCGCATACACTTTTTAGTTTCTTGTATGGGGACCACCGTGATTTTTTTACTTTTTCTTATTTTATTATTTCTTGTTATATCGGAAACAATATTACATATTTTGTGAAAATTTCAACTGGCTACCTATTACGGTTCAAGATATAACAGCCCTCGGACAGACGGACCGACGACGGCATAGGCTTAGTAATAGGGTCCCGTACGACGGATACGGAACCTTAATAAAAACGTATTGCCTATCAACAGTCATGCCATGCATGACCAATTGACAGATTTCAGGAACGCATTCTCTCAGCGGCCGTACTGCCGTACTAAAGCTATGGGCATATCCACGTATTTTTTAGCAGTGTGCCTGCTCGCATTGATTCCATGGGGCCCCATTCACTATGTCAGTTCTATTTTTAGTCGGTAGGCGGCGCCGCTAGCTGCTGGGGGACAATGATCGATCCAGGAGTTCGGATTTGTTGACGCCGACGACGTAGGTTGCTATCCTAGACTTGGGCGGATTTAGAGGGGGGCCTTACTGTACTGTTTGAGGGGGCATCGTGAAAATTCACGACGCACCCTCCCCTCAAATCGTTATCATCACTGAATCTAATGAACGAATTCTTAACTTGTTCATGATGAACGGATGTAGTTCTTCTCAAGACGACGAAAATTTCAAGCGTTTTTTTAAATGGAAACTGACACGGTTGGCTACATCACCTACTACATCCGTGATGTTCGCCCATAACACCTTGGTGTAGTAGGTGCCATGTCAGTGCTTCCCTTTGGTCGTGCCGGTACTGAACTGGACGGAAAACACGAACTGTTTACATAGCCTTTGCAACCGAGCTTTCATTCAGTAACGGCGGTAGCAACGCGGGCGGGTTAAACCCTACCACCTAGTAAAGTAAGAAGGGAACGGACCTACAGGTTTATGTGGAATCCGAACCACGGTCAGCCCCTAACGGACGAGCGGTCACCCATCCAGCCACTGACAGCGCCCCAACAGTAGACCGACCGCACCACTGATCTACCGAGCTGTGGAAGGATTCAATTTCACAGGGAATGCAGAAAGACGACATGGCGCGGTTAAGGGGGAGAAGATGACCATGTCTTCTTGGCACGGTCTTCCAAGTCAAGTAATGCAATAGGTAAGTCTTCGTGACTTAATTGCTACTTTTGATGTTATCTTCTCCTTATAATTTTTTAAGCGTGGTGCTCGACGCTGCGCTGTAACTTATATGAGCTCTTGCAGCACAACACCGATTGCTCTTATTACCCCGATTTGTCGGGATATAGCGTGTATCGTAGCATATATTATGTATAGACAGTAGAAGGTATTATATCATTTACTCTGATAAACATGACTTGTTTTCTTAGTTTATCGTTGTCGACCTAAATTAAATGTTAAATAATGTTTTCTGTATCAAATTACGTAGTAAAAACATTCGTAGTAGGAAACTGGATGACGATGTCATCCATCTATACGAAGGAACACACATCTGCATCACTTGTGGTTGACATTCCTAGATGACAAATCAATTTCTCAACCTCCACTATGATTAGTCGAAGAGACAACGACCGCTGGAGTAACCGTATCCTAAACTGGCGGCCGTGGATTGGAAAACGGAGTGTGAGAAAACCACCCTCCAGGTGGGACGATGACATCAAGTGCGTCGGCGGAAAGCAGTGGTTCCGTACCGCTGAAGGCTGGGAGAACTGGAGGAAAATTAGAGAGGCGTATGTTCATCAGTGGACGCTTACACGCTGACTGACTGAATGACTATGATTGGGGGGTGATCTTACCACCCTCTACCCCTCAAGCTTCATACCTAAATCCGCCACTGCATTCTAGACTGAGCTACACAGCTGGAATAACAGTAACGAGATGCAAATACATCGTGAGGGAATCGGCGAATGATTCAGCTATTCAGGGTGACTGGTCCAGAAGTAATAGTTGGATAATTGGCTGTCATAACTCTTAGAGTGACCCTCTTCGGATGGGATCTAAGGGATGACATCTTTTTAGTCGTGCATGACGTAAAAGACGACTAAGGACGTCTGCGATTTGGCAAAGGCCGAGCCGAGAAAGTCAGCGAGTGAGGCTGAAAGCCGGGCTGCGTATAGTTAAACGATATTTCACGAATCCAGTAAATTATCAAATTAAATAAAAAAACGTTTATTGCACATGTAGTCGTACAGAAGGTAGTACTTAATGCCTATGGTATTTTCCGCCAGCCTACCCTTTTCTACATATCAAACCTAGGTGTTACAAAACAAAGTCTTAATTAATAGAAAACCGAAAAACAAAAATGTATATAGGTATATACCTACATATGATGCATACATATAATACCAACCCATATAGTATCCATCATCATAAGTAAGTAAATAAATATACATATAAGCATATTATACAAAATAAAACTCAGAAAATACACAGTATGAAATAATTCAGAAACTAGGGACGCGGAAGGAGATGAAGTTTAGTATTTGAGGAGATAGTCTTTCAAGAGCACTCTGAACGTGTGGAATTAAGATAGTGACGCTGAAGGGTGGCTTGCGTACAGATGAACGGTATTCTCTTTCAAAGTCAGTGAGGATGAGGCCCAAGGGCTGCTGAGTGTGCGATGTGAGGATAATTTAATGAACTAAACCGCCCTGTGAATGGCTTGATTGCCGAGAAAGCAATCCCGCATTTAGCCGTGGGAAAAAGCTACTCAGTTATACATAATTGGTTAATTAATACAGAACTTTCGGAACATGAATTATTTCACTCGCAATTGCCCACGTTTTTGTTGCGTTTTAGAAATTCAAGCTTTGAGAATAGGTTTGAAGAAATTTAACTTGCCTCTTTCAAGGATAACACAGCCATTTTTCAGATGTTGTCCGGTAGATAAGAGCCCATTTTCAGTACATCACCCATTTTTGCGGCAACCTTTGAGTCTTTGCTTGTCAAACTATATTTGTATGTATGTGGCGGAGAGACTAGTAGAGTTATCACGGCTCCCTACACGTACGTGGGGACAAGGTTTTTCAATCCAATCCATACGCATAGAGTTACAATGCTTAGACGCGGACAAAGAGGCTTTCTTTTATAGTTAGTTTCACGGGTTCTAATATTATACGCTCATATATTATTATCTATCTTACATGAATTAGAAACAACATTATTTGTTTTGTATAACCCAATTTTTATAACTGTGCACTTCGAGCTGTCAAAGTCGTTAGGTTGGCAGGATTGAATTCACCCCCCCCCCCCCCCCCCCGCTTACTTCCTCACCTCTCCGCCGACGCCCATCAGTACACACACACACACACAGCAAGGGCGTGTACTGATGGGCGTCGGCGGAGAGGTGAGGAAGTAAGCGGGGGGTGAATTCAGTCCTGCCAACCTAACGACTTTGACAGCTCGAAGTGCACAGTTATAAAAATTGGGTTATATACCTTACAATCCACCAAACAATGGTCAACGTCAAAATTACCCTCAAGTTTCTGCTAAATTTCAGCAGTGCATTTAAAACTGTAGACTTCGACATCCTTTGTCTGAGAGATATTCTAAGCTTTTTAAACATTTCACAGTCTGGTCTCCATTGGTTCTATTTCTATTTAAATGGTCGTAGCCAGGGCGTTCAAATTGATACTGCTCAGTGGTACGACCTCTTTGACGGCATACTTCAAGGTGGTATACTCTCTCCATTACTTTATTCTCATGTACGTACATCAACAACATAATCTTTCTTCTATATAGAATTCCCCTGGCATCTTCAAAAAAAAATATTTATTCTTTTTACCCGACTGCCTCAGAAGCAGGACAATGTTTTTCGTGTGTATGTATGTATGTATTTATGTCTATTTCTTTGGGACGCTCTGTAACCTAAACGACTTGATGGATTTTAACGTGACGTTTCGGTAGATTCGCCTTAATTTTGGGAGAATTTGAGGTTACGAAGTACCATCGGATCTAGGCATGATTATAGACATACGTACAGCTTACATACAAGTAATAAGTATTCACGTTTGTGCTGTAAATAATAATGTTCGTTCGATCGGTAGTGTGGATTAGTTACTATTTGTAAAAAACTATAATACTTATAAGGTCCTAACTGACAAATCTTTGTGACTTGAGAAGTTTGTCAGTTCTTCTTCGCATTGAAATAGAACTAACGGAATCCTCGACATGTCCAAGCTTTGGTTACCTACCTATGTCTGAATTATACAATAAACAATAAACAGATAAACATAATCGAAATTGTAATTATAAACATACGTGGGCGCCACCGTCGGACTACACCTCTGCGTTAGTCTGGCGCGCGCCATATGTCGAGCTACCCATAAAAAAAATAAAAAAAAACATGTCGCACTCTACTGGGACCGGTCCATTGTCAGTTTATCACAGACAGGACTATTCTCGCGAACAGACCTGATATTGTGATAGTGGACCGGGAGGCAAGGCGCGCAACGCTCGTCGATATCGCCGTGCCGCACGATGGTAACCTCGTCAGAAAGGAAGCAGAAAATATTTTAAAGTATCTAGACCTGCAGCACGAGGTAACCAAAATGTGGCCCGTCGACTCGACGATTGTTGTGCCCATAGTCGTTTCGGCGCATGGGCTGATAGCGAAGAGCCTCGACGTCCACCTTAAGAGGCTCTCGCTGAGTGGCCCAACCACAAACTCAAGGGCCAGATCCAGAAGGCAGCCCTGCTCGACAGTGCACGCATCGTCCGGAGATTTCTCTCCCTAGGGCCCGACCATCGGTAGCTTGGTTTCGACCCGCCGCCGCCGATGTCCAATTTTTTTTAAGGTTAATTTTGTATATGTTTTTAATCTTAGGTTTTTAATATGTACAAAATTAGTTTTAAGTAAATGTGTAAATAAATGAATAGTAACAATTAATAAACATATAACAGTAGAGAAGATTGTTTCTACCCGAGACCCGGAGAATCACTAGGCTGCATGACTTCGAGAAGATGTAAGAAGGACTGAAAACGTGAGGTCTAGATATTCTCGCAGCCACTTTCCAGTTCAGGCGTCGAGGTCAACCTGCGCGGAGTTCTTGTGGATTCCGATCAGGAATATCGGGTCGAGCTCGAATCTGCGACGCGCTTTCTGTTTGGTACCCGGGCTGAGCTCTGACGCCGTTCCGATTGTTTAACGCATTTGACGTTAGGTTTCTGTTAAGGCGTTAGCCTGTGATGCGAAGTTTCTAAGTAATGAAATTCATTTTTCGTGATAAAAACACATAATATTCAGTTGGTTTTGATTTCTATATCGTGGTCGTTTTATTTTCTACCATTTGTGTAATGTTGTTTGTTAATGGTTTTGAGTATTTCATCAGCTATTCCGCGATATCAGCTCATGACATCTTCATCTTATCGGTACCAGGTACTAAAACCATCTTGAGAAGTAATAGAATGTAACAGTGAAAACATGCACGCGGAGAGATGCAGTGGGGCTATAAATACCGGTCTCACACGTTACTTAAAGTGCCGGTTCAGCTCTGTTTTCATCGGTAATTAACACGAAGCGAATGTATGTCTGTATTTATGTAAACTCACATTCAGGAATTGGTTTCGCAATTTATCTACACGACGACGTTGCATTGACGCAAATGCATATTCTGTACAGTTAGTTTAAATTGATTTTGTTTACCTTAACGCCACACGTGTAAGATAGAAATGGAATACGGCTGTAGGTACATTCTTGTACGTGAGTCGGTTTGGTGAAACGTCGGTTTACGTGGATTTGTGAATAGGCTATTTGATTCGATTTTTACAGAGGAAATTTCATGGAAGTAACAATAAAACACTGCTATTGGATGAAACTCAATTTGTCCTTATTGGCATGTTGACAGCAGAGGTAAATGCATTTAAGACGAGACGGAAGTTAACTTTCTCCATACAAAATCATCTTTCGGCATTTATGTTTTCTAACCCACTAAACCTTATTCGATTTTTTTCTTGTCTTAAGGACAGTCCAATCTACGTTCCTGTCTTTGTCCTTTTTGTTTAGATAAAATATACAACACTGGAGCTAACAATTTGTGTTTCGACCGAAAAAAATTTTTTTTTTTTATGTCATGAAATTCATTAGGCTTTATTGAGTCATCACTTTATATATTAAAAAAATTCAAAGACAGGAACGTAGATTCGACTGCCCTTATTACAAGAAAAAAAGCAATGGTAAAAATCGGGTAAGGTTTAGGGGGGTAAAAAACATAAATGCCGAAAGACGATTTTGTATAGAGAAATTTAACTTCCGTCTCGTCTTAAGACGTGACGAAAGATAATTTATATTAAACTACAAAGGTTGGAGATATTGTCAACCTCGGAAGCTCGGTGGTGCTGTCGGTCGACTGTCGATCGTGATCATAAGCACACCTGACACGGTCAGTACTTGGATTGACCGCTCGAACGTTGGAGGCTGACCGTGGCGTGGGTCGGATTCCACGTAAAACTGTAGGTCCATTCCCTTCTTAACTTAAAGGTGGTAGGGTTTAACACGTCCGGGTTGGTACCGCCGCACTTAATGAAAAGTCGGTCGAATCGGCTATGTAAATAATTCCTGTATTCCAGTTCAGTTTACTCAGTGTGCTTAATGTTCACGACCGCACGTCGACCCATTACACCACCCAAACACCGAGGCTAATATCTCCGGATGGCTATAGAGATCCACGCAACACTTAACGCCAGTGGAGTCGGACGCACTTCCAGTTAATTACAAGTATAAAGACGATTTCATTTCGTTCGCCAAAAAATCATTGGCTCCATTTCTTTTCAAATAAAATTCTTTAACTTAAAATCAGCCTACAAAAAGCCTCAGTCTTTCAGCTCCAATCAACTGAAGCCGCTGAAATAAAATCTCACCTTCTAATCTTGCGGAGCGACGCGCGAAGCGCCCCTTGAGAATCGGTGCGCCACCTGAAAGACTTCCTGGCTCCTTTAGCTCCTTTCGGCAGACTTCGGCTCGAAGGAAAGTGTGGTATGAGTGATGTTTTGGTGGTTTAAAAAAAATAACCAGGGTTAATATAAAGAAGATCCGTCGCATCTTCTCTATATTAACCCTAACCTAATGTTGAGGCGGTGCATGTCGTTTTTGTTACGTTTCTTTTCGAGCCGAGTGTTCACGAAAGGAGCCAAAGGAGCCAGGAAGGAGCCAGGAAGTCTTTCAGGTGTCAAACCCCTTGAGAATTAGTTTCAAGCATAGGAATAAATATGCAGAAACGGTTTTGACTTATTGTTTATTGAACATTCTTAGGGCAGTAATTCTGCACTCGAACTTGTCACAATTTGTTCTATCCCATTCGATTACACCCACGAAGAAGAACCGTCAAGAAAATTAGCTGGGATTTTTTTATTTCAAATTTTTATTTTTATGGAAACTGACACGGTTGGCTACATCACTAAACTCGCGCACCGAGGGTTCCGTATCGCTATGTCATGGTCAGCGCCACTCACGCCATCTATGGCGTGTTTATGAAATGCATCATATTAGTTAAAATGCTTCATACTCTTTTCGGTAGTTGGCGCGCATACACTTTTTAGTTTCTTCTATGGGTACCCCCGTGATTTTTTTACTGTTTCTTATTTTTATTATTTGTTGTTATATCGGCCATAATAACACATATTCTGTGAAAATTTCAACCAGAAATGGTTGAAATTTTCTGGAGCTTTGAACTGGTTCAACCAGTCGCGCGGGCAAGGGCTGTGTGGCCCGATCGTTGTTCTGTGGGTGTAAGTGTGAGAGAATCGGTGAATTATTTGACTTGAGAGCAGCGTTTTTATTCATTTTTGTTCTCGAAGCCCCTTCTAGTTATTTCTTTGCACGGTTCCGAGAAATTCGGCTGGAAACGGCCGTCGTCGCCCTGAACACTTTTACTTACCGAATGCTCTCTTCCAATACGTGACCTGCTTTGTGCCGGGTTTAGCATTGCACTTGCACGACAGCGGTGGGCGGATAATCTCAAAGCCCGAACACGGAGACAGTTTCAGAAATAAATATTACACAATTCATCGTTCAAATATTTGCTTTATATATATATTTTATTTTGTCAGTTTTGTATATATAAAATTTATATAAATTCTTGGTCCGGTCATTTTAGACTCTCAGCATCTTGTACTGGTCCCTGGTCATCATGAGAGGGGATAGATGTGTGATGGATGTTATAAATGTAAATTTCTTCATCCAATTTTTTGAGTTTCCGGCATCTTAGTGCCAATAGTCCGACTTGTACCCGCCCAGGGCCCTCCCGGGAAAAATAACAAGGTGTACATTGAGATGTTACAAGTATTTTTGGAGCTCTCTGGTCTATTGATCTTCTGTTTGATTTAGCTCTTCCAAATATCCACTCATAAATTTCGACGTAATTTTTGTGCTATGTATAGCCACCTGCTTTTGTAAAATTTCTATCTTTAAATCGGGCTTCAAAGTATCTATATATTTTTGTGCAGTTTTTGAAATAATTCCGGTGGTACCAATAACAATACATTTCCACTTCAATTTTGAGGGCATAGTATTTTGATAATTTTTCTGCTTCCTTTTTCGGTTGGCTACATCACATGCGAGTTGTGAGCCCATAACACCTTGGTGAACTTGGTGCCGTGTCAATACTTCCCTTTGCTCGTGCCGGCTAGAGTGAACTGGTCGGAAAAGTCGAACTATTTACATAGCCTTTTCGACCGACCTTTTGCGGGCGGTATCAACCCGGGACGGGTTAAACCTAGTATTGTAGAATGGAATTGATCTACAGTTTTAAGTGGTATCCGAACCACGGTAACACATTCAAGTTGTGACCGCGCCCGGGTTTGCTCATAACCACGATAGTCTACGATCGCACCACTGAGCTACTGAGGCTGACGAAAATGTAATATTACCTTATTATATTTTATATGTAGCATTAACTTATATGTTATATTATATTTATAACCTACAGAACCGATTGTTGTTGTTGTTGTTGTTTTGGTTTGGGGTTGGCTCTAGGCCTGCAAACTAATCCCGCTTGGTTGGGGACCTTCGTGCAAAACCCCGCAGTCTCCAGCTACCCCAGCCAGCCTATGTCTTCCATGGAAGCCACAAGTCGACCGGGGTGTCTGCAGGCCGCTTATCCCTTAGTCGCCTTTTACGACATGGACGGGGAGAGATGCAGTGGGACTATTCTTATTAAGTACCGACCCCACACAGTACGAACCGATTGTATATACTGTATTTTTAAATAATTTTAATGTATTGTATTGTTTATTGGCAGTTGACTGCATTCGAACTTGTCACGATTTATTTCATCCAGTTCGATTACACCCACGAAGAACAACCAGCAAGAAACTTCGCAGGGTATTTTTTTATCCATATTATTACAAGTACTTTAGTGACTAGCCACATAATAACACCGCTTACGTATTAGAAAGCATTCCTTTATGATTGGCTACCTATGTACAGTAGTTACTGTTTTGCAAGCAAAGCTCTCCACTTGTACAAGTTCACTTTCTTGCGAGCCTACAATTACGTCCGTCTATTCTATCAATTTTTAAAGGGTCCAACTAAACAAATGAAAGGGACCTTGCCGCGTCCGCCATCGCTCTCCTTCTAGTATTGGCTTGTAGGATTGTAATCGAGATTGTAATCAAAATCATCAATCAATACCTACTACTCGTAATAATAAATCTGTAAGGGATGGTCATGGATCATGGAGTAAGTTACTTTGTTTTATGAGATACTGCGTCTGTAGACTCTATGTATGATACTAAAACTAAATTGCCGATTTATTGAAATCTCCCATATGTATGTTCTCCCATAACTCTTAAACCGATCATCCGAATTCGATTAAAATCAGTACAAGCACATTTGATTATAAGGGACACAGGATAGGCTAAATAAAATTCAGTTCAGTTTTTTTTTTTTTTTAGAAAATTGGGGTTGAAATTGGAAAAACTCAGAAAAAGAGCTATAACTTCTAAACGAATGAGATTGGTGAACTACATATAGGGTGACTCTGATTGGAAATGATCCCGCTGCGCTATCACGTCATTTCGTTTGGACGTCGAGTTTTGGGATATTCTGTATATGCGGTAGCAAGACATCCGACTAAACAGTATAGAAGTTTTCAACTCCTTCAAGCTCGACCTTTGCCAGTGCCTAGTTGGATTAGATTTTGAAACCCCTTTACATCTTCACCCGCGTTCAAGAAGCTGGGGAAAGTTTCAAATTGAAATTTATCCTTTAAAAGGCTTCGCAATAGCTAACCGTGATATTCCTAGTTACTATGCTAAAGCAGCTGTACTGTTTCTGAACTATGAAGCGTGTTAAGTGCAAAGTTGTTCACACTATTTCCGTATATAGCCATGTTCATCACCGCTGTCGGTCCCCCTGCTCTGCGCGCACGTGAGACGTCAGGTTTCCGCAATACAAAGAAAACACCGGCCAAGTGCGAGTCGAACTCGCGCACCTAACCATGACATGACATATCGCCATGTCATGGTTAGCGCCACTCACGCCATCTATGGCGTGTTATAAAATGCTTCATATTAGTTAGGTAAATGCCATGATTAGTTAAAATGCTTCATATTATAATCTATTCGGTAGATGGCGCGCGCGCATGCACTTTTTGGTTTCTTCTATGGGAACCCCAGTGTTTTTTTACTTTTTCTTATTTGTTGTTATATCGGCCATAATAAATAACACATATTCTGTGAAAATTTCAACGGGCTACCTATTACGGTTCAAGAGATACAGCACTCGGACAGACAGACAGACAGACAGACAGACGGACGGACGAACAGACAGACAGCGTAGGCTTAGTAATAGGGTCGCGTACCGGACACGAACCCTAAAAAAACTTGAAAAAACACGTTTCTCGTATGGGGGCCCACCCCCTCTTAGTTTTTTCCTTTTTTTTTTTATTATTTGTTCTTATATCCGCATAATATAATAACACCATTATGTTTGATAATTTCAACCGGCAAGCTATAACGGTTCTAAAGACAAAGCAGTAGGATAGACAGACATACAGACAGACGGTGTTGGCATCACCTACTACTTCCGTAACATCAGCCCATAACACTTGGTGAATTAGGCGCCGTGTCAGCGCTTCCCTTCGTTAGTGCCGGCTACGCTGAACTGGACAGAAAACACAAACTATTTAATATAGCCGGTATATACAGGATGTTTGATGACTATAGGTCAACAAGCAAACCAGGTACTCCTGAGCCTATTTGGAACAAAAAAGTTACAAGACATTTTGTCCAACAGTGAACTTTTTTTTTCCATACAAAACTAAATAATTTTATTTAGTTTTGTATGGAAAAAAAAAGTTCACCGTAGAGCAAAATATCATCTCACTTTTTTGCTCCAAATAGGCTCAGGAGTACCTGGTTTGCTTGTTGACATCAAACACCCTGTATAAGGTAAGAATGGAAGGGACCTACAGTTTTACGTGGAATTGGAACCACGGTCAGCCTCCAACGGTCGAGCCGTCACTCATGCATCCACTGACCGCGCCTAGGTGTGCTTATGAACCGACCGACAGTTGACCGACCGCACCACTTAGCTAGCGTGGCTGACTTAAGCACAGATGAGATAGAACAGAGAAGGCACAAGGTGTGTTCGGTGAGTTTCACGCAGATCTTAAAAATTCACTAAATCTCCGCTCTTCATTACTTTTGATTACAGTTGCCAAAGTTTAATTGCTTTGACCGGTTCATCCGTGGATTACATTTAAAATCTTTTTTTTTCAGGACCCAGCGCCGGGGTATAACGAGGGAAGCCAATCCCTTTGATCTTGTTTCTTTCAGGAAATGGAAAAAAAATTCTGTTGAAATGTTCAGATGTAATTGTCTGAAAAACTAATTCTACAGATATGGCTTACTGTAATCTTTTGCTCCTACGTGGAATTGCAAGAAGGTTTTTAGAGTTGCGTATCCGGTACGGGCCCCTATTACCAAGCCTACGCCGTCTGTCTGTCTGTCTGCCCGGGCGCCTGATACACTGCCAATTGGTAAGGTAAGGGATCTTCAGATTTACATAAAATCGGAACTCGTGAGAACGAAACTGGTGCACGTCAAATGGATCGAACCCACTCCCTCTCGCCAGAAGAGGCGGGTTTCTAACGTTTGTCCACCATACATAGAGCAACCTCGGTACATCGGGCTTCGGCTTCATCGGCCATCCCTTTTCAGAGGTCAGGCCCACCCTGGAAAATAACTCTAGATACGCCAATGGTGGTGGATGCATAACTTCATAAAATTTCATAGTAAAAAAATGTTTTCACTTTGTCATGAATTGCTGCATCTGTCACAAATCAGCACATGCGTGTCTAGGCAGTGGAAAACATTTTTGTAAAGTAGACTAAGTGTACATTGAAAAAATTTCCAGTGAAGTTTCTTGTCAGTTCTTCTTCGCTGTGATAATCGAACTGGCGGAATGTTACAATGTAAATATGACAAATCTGAGCGCACTCAGTGTTAGTCAATAGATGCTAAATAAACAATAAACAATAAACCAATTTCAGAACTCCATAGAGCCAAAAAGATAGCAGACTGCCGCAATGAGGATAGAGAACAAGGCAGAGAAACAGACGTAGAGGAATGCCTCGCGTGTTGCGTGTCGGCTGCGGGCTGGCTGTCGGCCAAACTGCCTACACTCGCTGCCACCCACTCGGATGATGAGGCGACTCATGAAGAAGCCTTTCGGCTGATAAAAATTCAGAACGATGGTGTGGCTGGGGTAACCGTGTCTCACACTGGCGTTCTTGGACAGAAAAACGGAGTGTGGGAAGACCACCCACCAGATGGGACGACGACATCAAGTGCGACGGCGGAAAGCAGTGGCTCCGTATAGCTGAAGACCGGGAGGACTGGAGGAAAAATTGTAGAGGCATATGTCCAGCAGTGGACGCATATTATGCTGACTGACTGATGTGTAATGTACTAACATTATTGAGTTGATACGTAACAAAATTTGACTAAATTATATATATAAGGTGCTTCGTTATTCATGTCAAATGTTTCGGGAGGGTTACATACACACTCAAATAAACACGTTACGCAAAAAAACTTATATGTTTTTAGCATTACTTTTCGAGAAATTTAACAAAACATGTTTGCTATCTAAACATTAAAAGGATCAACCTGTGTGTAACAATAGGTAAGTTGCATTGTACGGGGTCAATGAACGTGCTATGTTCAAACGCAGAACAGCTGTTTGTTGTAAGTAAGTCACAACTCACAAGGTCGCTAGACCTGTGTGTAACAGTAGGTAAGTTACGTTGTACGGGGTCAATGACCGTACTATGTTCAAACGCAGAACAACTGTTTGTTGTAAGTAAGTCACACAGGCCTTTTGTCAGCGCGCCACCGGCCACCGCACCGCCCGCCCCCGCGCCGCCGCCGCCGCGCGTCTGCGCGCCGCTCTAAAACAAGATACGTCAGACGACGCGCTAGGTAGATTTTCGTGTTTGCAAGGGTTATAGCATGATTGGTTTTTACAGCTATTGGACTTGTAGTCAGACAAAACTCTCAGTAAAATTGTTAATGTTGCGTCTTGTGTCTTCGATGTACTGTAGGCGTTGTTATTAACTGGCTAGTCACTAAAATACTTGCGAACTTTCCTGCCGGTTCTTCTTCGTTGCTGCAATCGAACCGGATAGAACAAATTGTGACAACTTCGAGTGCAGTCTTGCTGACTTATGAATACTCAATAAACAATAAACAACAATTTCAAGCACCATACTGAAGTGACTAAACCACACCGAACCGGAAACCACACAGTTATGGCGCAACTTTGCCATCTGAATCACCATGTTAAATGACCCTGTTATTTTAATATACGACACCGGGACGAAAACTGCCTTCACTGCATCCGTGTTGTGGAGTTGACTGAAAATTGAATTGATAAGAGATTCTGTTTTGGACTTTTTGGGCTGGGCACGTCAGCCGAAGAGACGACGACCGTTAGAGTAACCGCGTCCTACACTGGCGGCCGTGGACAGGAAAACGGAGTGTGGGAAGACCGCCCGCCAGGTGGGACGACGACATCAAGTACGTCGGCGGAAAGCAGTGGTTCCGTACCGCTGAAGGCCGGGAGAACTGGAGGAAAATTGGAGAGGCGTATGTCCAGCAGTGGACGCTTACACGCTGACTGACTGATATGTCAGCCTCGATAGCACAGTGGTGCAGACAGTCAACTGTCGCGGTCAGTACTTGGATGGGTGACCACGGACCATTGGAGGCTGACCGAGGTACGGATTCCTCGTAAAACTGTAGGTCCCTTCCCTCCTAATCTTACTTGGTGGTAGGGTTTAACCCGCCCGGGTTGATACCACCGCATTGAATGAAACATCGGTCGAAACGGCTATGTAAATAGTTTGTGTTTTCCGACCAGTTCAGTGTCGCCGGCACGACCAAAAAGGGGGGAAGCACTGACATGGCACCTAGTTCACCCGGTGTTATGGGCTGACATCACGGACGTTTTAGGTGATGTAGCCAACCGTGTCAGTATCAATAAAAAAAAAACATACGTACCTATAGTGTAAATAGTCAGAGTGGTCAGATTCTTAAATATTCATGTTTATGCTGAAAATTTTAATATTCTTGTCAGCGGTATTATAGGTTAATTATTTGTTAAGTTACTATAATATAACACTTATAAGTTTAATTGTTTTATGTAATCTGACACGATTGGCTACATTACCTACAACATCCGTGATGTCAGCCCATAACACCGGGTGAACTAGGTGCCATGTCAGTGCTTCCCTTCATTTCATGTCGGCTACACACAAGAGCGTTTCGGCGCTAGGTGGACCTACCTACTGACCAGTCGCGACTCCTGGTCCTGAATATTGGGTTGGCTCTGGCTAAGGAATTATTTTTTTCATAATTTCATAACTTAGGTACCTACGCGTTAATTTATTTCTACAACAATGAGTTCAAAAACTGAAAGACGATTACGATATAGATAGTTTATAATATTTAGTTTAAATGATTAATTTTTCTCACTTACGATTAATTTGTCTGTAGATAGGTACCTACTGGTTGTGTCAAAGCAGTCGAGTTGCAGCCGACAACAGCGACGTCTCCTCTGGCACGACGACGACGAGACAGGCATACAAGCTTGAATTGTTACATTTTATTTGTACACTCGTTTGTACATGAAGTCCACTCTTCGTTCCCAAGACAAGAAATTTTCGATGACTCGATCGTGAAAATCTTCTTTCTTCCTCAATTTTCTTAGCAACTTCTTTTCCACAGATAAGAGTGCCAAATTACCCGTAGATAGCTCGGTAGGAGTTTGCCATTATAATTACCAATAAATCACTTTAATTTACAACACTGCACAGGATTCATCCAAACAAAGTCCATACCTACATAACGGAATATATGCAGCTATCAACTCGCGACCGCGAGCCAATGCGCACACACACACGCGCACACAACACACCTAGCCTAGCTCGCTATAATAGTCGCATCGCATCGCACGTCGCACAGCACAAGAATACTCGTCGTGTGGTCGCAGCGCGCACACACCCGCACACGTAACACACACACCTAGCTCGCTCGCTAGTCGCTCTACTCGCTACCGCGTCACTAAATGCACTCCCCGCTGCGCCAACTCGAAAGGCTGAGCAGCGGGTCTGCGCGGGACGGGGGGACATTCGGCCGCTTCCGCCTTGTATGGAATACGATGGCGCTTCAAAATGTAGCCAACCGGCCAATGAATGCCTTGATGTGTCGTCATTCGTCGTCGCCCGCGTTTGACGCGCGCGAAATTTCAAATTATGTAACGGGTACGGGATTGACGTTTTATCTTATTAATTGTGGGTTGATATAAATAATATATCATATGATATAAATAATTTAAACTCCGATATTTTTTCACATTTATTTTAGCTTGATACTTCTGTAGTAATGGTGTCATTCATTTTATTTAGTTTGGCGGCGCCAACCTCGCCAACTGAAAGGAGTCGCCGCTGCTACTGACACACACACAGACAAAGGCTTCAAACTAGTAACTCACCACATTTTGGGGTTGAATTACAATAGTTTTAAATTGGTTTTTATGGATATCGCGACATGGTTGTCGCGGGTAAATATCCGAATGCCTCTAACTATGACTACACCTCTGCGTTAGTCTGGCGAGCGCCATAGGTCGTGCTTCCCATAAAAAAACAAATGGGGCATAGTTTTGACAAGTAGGTGTCTAACGATGCCCATGGACATTATGTAATTTTTTTTTATGGAAACTGACGGTTGGCTACATCACCTACAACATCCGTGATTTCAGCCCATAACACCGGATGAACTAGGTGCCATGTCAGCGCTTCCCTTCGATCGTGCCGGCTACACTGAACTGGACGGAAAACACAAACTATTTACATAGCCGTTTCGACCGACGTTTCATTCAGTGCGGTGGTACTAACCCGGGCGGGTCGAACCCTACCACCGAGTAAGGTAGGAAGGGAAGGGACCTACAGTTTTACGTGGAATCCGAACCACGGTCACCCACGTGATGCACGTGGATTGCGAATACCATGCCGGCCTGACAGGAGCCTTTTCACGCACCTTTTGAAAAAGCCCAGGCTGTCACTCAGCCAGTCAGCGTGTAAGCGTCCACTGCTGGACATACGCCTCTCCAAATTTCCTCCAGTCTTCCCGGCTGTACTTGTGAGGAATTAGATGGACAGGGAGTAATGAGCACACAGTTAATAAACAAGCTTCCTAATAAAAAAAAACCGCATCCAAATCGGTCCATCCGTTTGGGAGCTACGATGCCACAGACAGACACACACATTCACACACCCTCACACCCTCTCATACACACATAAACACACACGCCAAACTTATAACACCCCTCCGTTTTTTGCGTCGGGTGTTAAAAACCTAACACAGTTATATATAAATAACCACACAACAGTTACATAAACGAGTCAGTTGAGGTCGGACTGGTTGCGTTTATCGGGTCAGGGTAGGCGACACGAAGACGGGCCCCTTGCCAACTCTCGGGTCGCGCAATCGCTCCGATAACACCCCTAGTGCACGCCGCTGCGGTCCGATATTGCCACCGCTACCTGCTTGGTTTGTGTCTTAGAACAAAGGTGACTAGAAGCTTTACCGATCAGATGGTTTGAAAAAAAATGTAAATATTTTATGCAATCTTTATGATGATTGTATGACTCCCACTAGGTGGTAGGGTTTAACCCGCCCGGGTTGGTGCCACCGCACTGAATGACAGGTCGGTCGAAACGGCTATGTAAATAGTTTGTGTTTTCCGTCCAGTTCAGTGTAGCCGACATGAAAAGAAGGAAAGCACTGACATGGCATCTAGTTCACCCGGTGTTATGGGCTGACATCACGGATGTTGTAGATGATGTAGCCAACCGTGTCAGTTTGCATAAGAAAAAGAAGACAGCATTTTTTTCAGGATAATAGATTGTGTTAGAGAAAAAAATTAATTGTATAAAAATCATTTAGTGAGTAGGTACACTCGCAAACCAGTTATTACTCGTTTATTGCTCACAGAATGAGGTCACGTTTTTTGCAGAATGCGTTCCAAAGTAGATTCCAAAAATGTGAACAGTAAATTAACAAAATTAGTCTTTGAAGAAATTGGTCGGAGCGTACAACAAGATGAACCTTTTACAGAAATCTACTAGGAAAGAAAAGATTTTTGGATAAAACGGAGCGGCCTGAGCGACTGAAGCCATAGAGTTAAAAGTAATAGACTCGGCATTCATTAGAGTAGGAGGCGAAAAGTCATTTTTTAAATTATTTGTTTATGGAAACTGACACGGCTGGCTACATCACCTACAACATCGGTGATGTCAGCCCATAACACCGGGTGAACTAGGTGCCATGTCAGTGCTTCCCTTCATTTTATGTCGGCTACACTGAACTGGACGGAAAAGACGAACTATTTACATAGGCCTTTGGATCTACGTTTCATTCAGTGCGGTGGCACCAACCCGGGTGGGATAAACCCTACCACCTAATAAGTTAAAAAGAGAAGGGACTTACAGTTTTACGTGGAATCCGAACCACGGTCAGCCTCTAACGGTCGGGCGGTCACCCATGCAAGTACTGACCGCGCTCAGGGTTGCCTAACCACAGTCATAATGTAAAGAGTGCACGAAATTAACAATACAGGGTGTTGTAAAGGCCACTACATTAAATTTTGGAAATGATTATTAAGATCAAAAAAGTCAAATAATTTTTTTCTGAATTCCCTTTAAAAAGTTACAGTTTTCATACTAACTAATTGATTTATTTAGTGTGAAAAGGATCTAATGTTCCGCACGAACATGGTGGGAATGAAAGGCGCGCGCTGAGTGAGTGAGCAGGCGCGGAGAGAGGAGATGCGCGGTGGCGGGGCGGCTGAGTTTTTCGACCCCGACCGTTCCCACGCCAGCACCCTCCCTTCCCCCGTGCGCGTCAAATTTAAATTTCAAAAATTCATATCTCCAAAACAAGACACTTTAGAGAAAAACTTTACTTACTTTTTTCTCTCGGAAAAACACTAGGATTGCGCTGGCGAAATTAATGTACTGGCCGTTACAGCATCCTGCTTAACTACTGTATGATTGTGGATGACACGTGCTCCTATCGCCCTTTAGCACTACATCTTGTCCATAACCCTTAGTCGGCTTCTACGTCATGCCCTGGGGAGAGATGCAGTGGGCCTATTCTTTTCAAGTACAGCACAGCACGCGGCACAACGTGCGTATCTTCTGTCTCAGGCAAATGGTGTGCGTTCAGATCAAATGCTGGTAACAATTTTAAAAATCTTAAAATTTTGTATTATGCCGCATCTGTGGTATTGCTTTCTTTGACTGGAGGCAAACTGGGGCAATATATTCAAGAATCGTGTCTGGAATTTGTTTAGTCTGAAAATCTAAAAGATTCCAATCTTATGAAGAGGATTCTGCCAATCTATCGAGGTCTTATATATTTTAAATAAAGTTATTGATTGTGAGTAAATTTAAAGAAGAAATTGTCTAGTAGAAACTGTGCGGGGCCGGTACTTAATAAGAATAGCCCCACTGCATTTCTCCCCGTGCATGTCGTAAAAGGCGACTAAGGGATAAGGACAAGATGCCGTGCGTAAGGGCGACAGGCTAGCCACCTCTCACCTTGGCGCGGTCTTTCCACCGAGTCATGCAGCGGGTGGGCCTTCGTGCCTTACTTGCTGGCTGCCTCATAGTTATCTTTATTTTTATTAGAAAAATGCAAAGCGAAAAAAATACATCCCGGCCAGGATTCGAACCTGGGTCTTTGGCTTGAGCCGCCAACGCGATAACCAACTACGCCACCGGACCGGAATTTTCGCTCTCTTGCACCTTCGTGATGATGTCGCATAATTTTTGCGAACATGTATTTTGAGATGTATTTTTTCCAATGATTTTCGCTTTGCATTTTTCTAATAAAAATATATACTCGTATAAAGCCAGTACGTGCTTAGTACTAACATATAAACATAAAATATGATAGTTATCTTGTCCGAATACTTTGCTAATCGTGGTGGTCGGTGTTGTGCTGTAATTTATGAGAGTACTTGCAGCACCACACCGATTACTCTGCTTACCCCGATTGTGGGATACGGCGTGTGGTGTGACATGTATGTAGAATCTCTTGATCGTGCGGTAACGGCCTTGCCAAATTTAGGAAAGGCGTAGGGTTCATTATCCGGTAACGTGCACCACAACTCGTACGTGCGCATGTTGTAGGATATATTTATTTTACATTCCCACACTCGATTTAGCCTTTACCTACTTATATTTCAAAACCTACGACTCTCAAACATACAAAGGTTGACTGGAAGAAATCACTATAACGGATAAGTCCGCTTTTGTCCCTTATTATATAAATATTATTTTTTATGGAAACTGACACGGTTGGCTACATCACCTACAACATCCGTGATATCAGCCCATAACACCGGGTGAACTAGGTGCCATGTCAGTGCTTCCCTTCATTTAATGTCGGCTACACCGAACTGGACGGAAAACACGAACTATTTATATAGCCGTTTGGACCGACGACGTTTCGTTCAGTGCGGTGGTATCAACCCGGCCGGGATAAACCCTACCACCTAGTAAGATAAGAAGGGAAGGGACCTAACAGTTTTACGTGGAATCCGAACCACGGTCAGCCTCCGACGGTCGAGCGGTCACCCATCCAAGTTCTGGCCGCGCTCAGCGTTGCTTAACAACAGTCGACCGACCGCACCACTGAGTTACCAAGGCTGACATCGTTAGTCTTCTATCATACATTCTTCCAACATTACCTTCTAATTACATACATGACATGTGTTATGTATGACTTCCAACATCTGTGCACTAAATGGTGTAACAAGCATTTAGTCAAACACGTCAGGTTCTCTATGGGTTCTGTAAAAACATATATTTCTTTCGCAGCATCTGCAAAAAGGCCCAGCCGACATATAAACCAAAAAGCGTCTTCCACAATAGCGATTTGCAAAATCGTACTGGCAAATGATTTCCACAAACTGCTAACACGAAGAAATGGAGCGAGAACATCTGAAAACCTCAACGTACCGCCTATACGCACTTCGGGCTTCTTCAAGATAATACTTACTGTGGAGACACAGAACTTAGAGTAAAATTTATTAGAAATGTCTAAGGAGTAGAAATAATACGAGTATCCTCGATAGCTCAGTGGTACAGACAGCTGGGACGGTCAGTTCTTGGATGGGTGAACGCTCGACCGTTGGAGGCTGACCGTCGTTCGGATTCCACGTAAAACTGTAGGTCCCTTGCCTTCTTACCTTACTAGGTGGTAGGGTTCAACCCGCCCGTGTTGGTACCACCGTACTGAATGAAACGTCGGCCGAAACGGCTATGTAAATAGTTTGTGTTTTCTGTCCAGTTCAGTGTAGCCGGCACGATCGAAGGGAAGCACTGACATGGCACCTAGTTCACCCGGTGTTATGGGCTGACATCACGGATGTTGTAGGTGATTTAGCCAGCCGTGTCCGTTTCCATAAAAAAAAATCTTCTATATCTAATCTCTAACTTCTTCTTGAACACCTATATCTATACATCTCTATCTATTTCTTACATACATACATAGATATCACACACGCTGAATCCCGACAATCGGGGTAAGCAGAGTAATCGGTGTTGTGTCGCAAGAACTTTGGTAAATTACAGCACAACACCGACCACCAGGTTTCGCAAAGTGTTTTTTTTTTATTGATAGCGCGACACATGGCGCCGAGTCACCCATAACGTGTCGACGCCCATGGACATTCGGTCGTACGCGGGGGTTACGAATGCCATGCCGCCGGCCTGACAGGTGCCCATTCACGCCCCTCTTGAAGGAGCCGAGACTGTACTTGGGGGAAATATATGGGCAGGGAGAGCGTTCCAGAGTTTACCGGTTCTGTAGAGGAAAGATCTGCAGAATCGATTTGTACGCATCCGCGGTAAATCCAGCGTGTAGGGATGCAATCCCTGCCCCGTGCTCGTGGTGCGCAGGTGGAAAGGGGACGGCGCGGCGGGATCGCATTAAACAGCTCCTCCGAGCACTCCCCATCGGTAGTGGTTCTAAATCGCGGGACACTTCGGGGTCACCCACTAGTCGCACGGCTCGACGCTGGATCGAGTCCAGAGGCGCAAGCTGGTATTTAGCAGAGCCATCCCACAGGTGCGAGCAGTACTCCAAGCAGGATCTGATCTGCGATTCATACAGAAGCAGCTTTTGGTCCGGCGTGAAGTACCGTCGCACCTTATTGAGTACGCCCAGCTTTTTAGAAGCCAGCTTGGCCTTCCCCTCGATATGGCGACGAAAGTTCAGGTCGTGCGACAGCTGTTCTTATGACAATGTTTAAGCTGTTGTGTTGTCCTTGAAATAAAATAAAATAAAATAAAAAAATAGAAATAGAAATTAATTTGCTTACTTGTTTTGAGCTCTCTGATAACGAAAACATAGGAAATCTTAGCGAACAGTATAAAAACCAATTGTAGGCGGCCAGTCGCACACACTCAAGTTCCGTGAATACTTCCTACCATATTTGACGAAGACATGTCATTTGATTCAATTTCAAAAACAATTCCAATGAAGTGACTCAAAGAGACAACCAAGCAGTCAGGTGCCGGCCGGCTACACAGAACTAAAGGAGACCCGTGTGCCATTTCCGCGCAGGTATGTCATTACTCCGTGGCTGCGGAGGTGAAGGAGAAGTCAGCGGAGGCTGCGTCTACAATCTGCCGCGTACGTGACCTCTCCGGGTGAATAAGAAGTGTCTCTTGTTTCCAACGAGGACGAGGCAAATTTTGAGATAAATCATTTGTAAAAAAATTTAAGTTTAAAATAAATACACCTTGTTCTCATGTGTCGGTAGCGTGTGGTAATGTGTGGGGCCGGTACTTTAAAAGAATAGCCCCACTGCATCTCTCCCCGTGTATGTCTTAAAAGGCGACTAAGGGATAAGACTCCCTTCTTATATTACTAGGTGGTAGGGCTTAACCCGCCCGGGTTGGTACCACTGTACTGAATGAAAGGTCGTTCGAAAGGGCTATGTAAATAGTTCGTGTTTTCCGTCCAGTTCAGGGTAGCCGGCACGACCGAAGGGAAGCACTGACGTGGCACCAAGTTCACCGGGTGTTATGGGCCGACGTCACGGATGTTGTAGGTGTTGTAGGTGTAGGTTTTGTAGCCAACCGTGTCAGTTTCCATAAAAAAAAAAGACTATCTCAGTAAACTCGCCTCTTCCCATCCCCACACACTGCCGAAATCATCAAACTCAATTCAATCAAAGCTTCACCATCCGCGTAATTAAGTCATTCAGCCCACCACCCAAAGAAATAGATCTAAGGACTTGGGAATCATCTTTTTTTTTTTTTTTTTTTTTTATTGCTACCGAACTGGGTGGCTCTGTCCGAGGTCGCAACCTCAGGCGCAGCCAATTTCACCCCCGAGGAGGTGCCAGTCCGGCTTGGAGGTGGACTAATGTTGCTGGGGAAAGGCTATTAACCCGCGATTTGAAGATCCGTGGATTGTAGGAGTGGGGGAAAATATTTCCTGGGAGCCCGTTCCACACTTTTGCAGTGCGGCACAAGAACGATTTAGAGAATCGTGCAGTTCGAAGAACTCTTCTGTCGACTACAAACGGGTGTTCCGCGAGAGTATGGCGGGTTTGGCGAAGGCGAACAGGAGGAGGAGGGATAAGGGAAGCAAGTTCGTCAGAGCAGCGGCCATAGTAGTACCGATAAAACAGGCTCAATGACCCAACGATACGTCTGTGCTTTAGAGGTTGAAGGTCCTTTGTGAGTACGGAGTCACCAATGAGGCGAATGGCTCGTCGCTGAATAGAATCCATAGCCAATCATACATATGGAACCTAGGCGCACATCATTCACCCAGCCTAAATACCGTCCATTAAACCATAGATACATTCGAAAAATTCAAACCCAGGACAACTTACATATATATAAAACATTTTTATCTGACGACGACAATAAGTAGAAATATCATAAAAAATATGTCTTTTTAAATTTCTAAGATAAATAATATATATAATCAATATAAAAGATACAAAATAATTTATTGCTCCAAAAGCAAAAAAAAACCTCCTGCGACGAATCAGCCTGGCGGTGCTGCGAGAGAGCGCGCCGCTAGTGTCATGGGGACATTCCCCTCGTCGTCGGCCTCTTTGGATGACATTTTCTATCTAGCGAACTGAGGCCGAGGGAATAATTGCTCCATGACTCTGGCGGTAGGGCAACCCGGATCGTGGCAGTCTCTCGAGAGGTTAATTATTTTTAAGATTTGTATGTTTTATTTTGGTAAGTCATTTTAATTTGTAATTTGCTTTAATTTTTTTCTTCCAAAAATTAAAGTTATTTTTACAGAAACAAGCTCAATATATTTTTTCTTCATACAAAAGTGCCCTTAAAAACCGTTAAGTGCTAATGGTATTCACGCACACAGAGGGTTCCGTAGCCATTCCCTTATTTCATGCAAACCTAGCAAGTAGTCTGCCCACCGCAGTCCACTAGAATGCTATTTTCTCCATAAACGCTTAAGATATAAAGTTCAAAATCGTTTCCGTGCTGTAAGGACTGAGTAAGTTATCATTTAATAATTGTATTTTTTACAGTTATTGAATTTTAGGTTTTTTTATGGAAACTGACAGGCTTTGCTACATCACGTACAATAATCGTGATTGACATCACGAGTGTTGTATAACCAGCCCATAACACCGAGTGAACTAGGTGTCAATGTCAGTGCCTCCCTTTCATGTCGATGTAATCACCTCGAAAGAGCGTGTGACAGACACCTAACTGATTATGAAAGGTAGCTATGGTTATGTCGCTGGTTATGGAACCCTAAACGGGGAGAGAGGCAGTGGAGCTATTGTTTTGAGAATCTACCGTTTCCCAACGCCCGCCCACACAGTATCTCGACAATTGGGGTAAGCAGAGTAATCGGCGTTGTCCCGCAAGAACTTTGTTAAATTACATCACAACACCGACCTTCACGTTCAGCAAACTATTCGGACAAGATGACTAGGACCGACTGCGCTGCGCCAAGATGAGAGGCAGTCGCCTGTTACGAAATGCACAGGGAGAGATACAGTGGGGATATTATTTTTAAGTACCGGCCCCGAGTGTACCGTACAATGTAAAAATATAATATTACTCGTATTTCTAGTAAGTAAAACGAGATTTATCTGAAACTCGACCGCATACTATCGGCGCTCGAGACAATTATCAAAATGGCTCCGAGAAATATTTCTCGACGGCGAAGTCGATCGGAACGTACGAACTTTGCATTTCGTGAGGCCCCTACGTGATTTTCGCAATCCGTAGACCTACTACGTAAAACGGAGCGTGCGACTGTAAAACCGTTCTATATAAACTGATTGCTGTCAAACTACGTATTAGTGTCAACGATCGTACTGAATGATGGTCGTTGGAAAAAGCTATATAAATAAAATAGTAAGTGTTTTCCGTTCAGTGTAGAGGGCACGAAAAAAGGGAAGCAATGATATGGCACCTAGTTAGAAGAGGAACAAGGTTTGATGAACTGACAAGACAACACGGATGTCGCAGGCAGGTAGATAGACCATGTCACACATTTGGATTGACCAGAAATGACAGTGTGACGCCGATTTTTAGGGTTCCGTAGGCAGCGACGCTGGCAGAGGCTCTTATAAAATCGGTCTCTTGTCTGTCCTTCCGTCCGTTCATCTGTCTTTCTGTCACAGCCTGTAGCTTCTTAAAACTTGGAGTGTTGATAGATTCCCGAGCGGTAACAAAATTTCACGTGTAAGCAAAGTCAGTGGTACTCAAAGTGGGTTTCAAAGTAAGTTGAAAATAGGATTTTTTTTAACAGGTCGAGTAGTACATCGATGAAAAGGATTTTCAAAGCCTATATAACATTATTACTACTGCTTCAAACATTTTTGATTCTATTAGTAAGAAATGTGTACAATCTATCCGAGGCGATTATTCCAAAACAAAATTATTAATAATATGAAATAGCTAGCTGTGCTCGCGGCTCCGCCCGCTCTCATATTTCACTTCACTGCCACATAAGCCATTTAGCGTGATAGTAAGTGGCCTATAGTTGATGGGAAGAATCAAGCTATCCGCAGATTTTTTTTTATTAAAATCGGTTCAGTGGTTCTTAAGTTTTATGCGGAGAGACAGACATACATACATACGTGCAGAAAGCTGACGTTGGATTTTATTAAAGGTAAGGAAAGGAAAAAAAAATCCATTTCCAAAGTCCATTTAGTACACGAGGCGCGCGGGGTGAACGGCATCAAGACGAACTCGATTGCGTGCAAGAACGGAATAGCTACGGTACCATTTGCGTGCGAACCACGTTCTCACATAACAAGCCCACAACACGCGTACTGGGCAAGTGGGCCCAAGTGGGCAGGGGATGCACCCCTATATAAAGTGTTTCGTTAGTAATGTCAATAACTTAGGGAGAGTTACATACGCACTCAAACAAACACTTTACGCAAAAAAAAATACATATATATATAGGAGCATGTTTTCTCCTAACAAAAAAATAAAATCAAATAAGTAGCTGTAAAAACCAATCATAGTAACCATAACCACCACTTACAACAAACATCTGTTCTGCGTTTAAACATAGTACGGTGATTGACCCCGTACAATGCATGTTACCTACTGTTACGCACAGGTTAATGTTTAGGTAGCAAACATGTTTTGTTAAATTTCTCGAAAAGTAATGCTAAAAACATATTTTTTTTTTGCGTAACCTGTTTAGGTATTTGAGTGTGTATGTAACCCTCCCGAAGTTATTGACATGACTAACGAAACACCTTATATAATCGACCTACCGAGGGCATCCTCGGCACCAACCGGTTCTGTAGGTCTTTTATTCACAGAACCGGGAAAATATGGAACGCACTCCCTGCTAATCTATTTCCTTCCAAGTACAGCCTGGGGGTTTTCAAAAGGGGCGTGAAAAGGCTCCTTTCAGGCCGGCATGGCATTCGAAATCCCCGTGCATCACAGAATGCCCATGGACATCGTAATTCACCTACTCGTAAGTGAAACGATGCCACATGTCGCGCTTTCCATAAAAAATAAGACTTTTTAATAATTTAGAGTAGGTACCTAACCAACTGTAATTACGTGAACATACATAAAACAATAAATTAATTTATTGTTTTATGAATTAATTTAATTTTATGAAAGTTGACAGGAGAAAGCTTTGTATTTAATGTTTTTCCAGTCGCGCGGTCATATTCAACGTGATATACTTGCCGCACTAGATCATGCATGCCGGAGATAACTTACCAGCGTCTCGTACATGGGTCTCGTACATGATGTAAGACATAGACACAGAACGATATAAGTCGTGCGGGCTCTGGCCAAGTGGCAAAATGAACTTTATTATTGGTTGGCGTCTTTGGGGGTCTATATTATTATTTTATTTTTAATATTTATTGGTAGATCTTTTTCTTTTAGATTTTAATTTTAATTTGATAGGTAATTTAAGTATCTTTTTTATTTTGTAAATAAATTAAATAACCATTAAAATTATTAAATTAAATCTAAAACAATATGTTGCAGTTATTATATTTAGGATTATAATTTAGTTGTAGATTAATTTATTTTCTGTATTTTAATTACGTTGTATTTTGAGTTACAAATAAGTTAATACCTGAAAGAAAATTCAATTTATTAGCGTAACTATTGAAAAATAAGTTAATCATTTAGTGTTGTATACTGTCAAAAATAGGATAGGTCAAAAATAAATAGTTGTATAATCAAAAATAGGTATTATTTTTGATTATTTCTTGAAATAATGGTCTATGAATATTACTTAGATAGCAATTTTCCTATGACCTTCTACACCGGATTCTAGTTTTTATGTTGCAAAAAAATTTCGTCAGAAATTATTTTACTATGTAATTTGAATTTAATCAAAACTTAGCTAAATACATACCTACATAGATGGTTCACTTACATAATTGTTCATTATTCTTAGACTGAATACATCCCGTGATAATATCAAATTGCATTACCTTAATTATTTATTTGAAGAACTTTTTGTGAACCATCGAGAGCAAGAATAAAAACAAAATGAGTGCGGAGTAGGCGTGTGTGAGCTATGTCAAATCAAAACTTGGTTTTAAATAAAACTATAGCACTAGACATCCTAGAATTAAGGTTTTTAAATATTAGCTTAACTTACATAACTCTATCTCTACTTCTTATAAAAGGGAACGTATGTCTGTATGTATGTTTGAGGTAAACTAAAACGCTGAACGGATTTTGATGCGGTTTGCACCAAAGTAAAGAGTTATTCAGGCCACTATGGGTTATATACCATCACACTAAATAGCCTTAGGGCCGAGGAGCAGTGCCCAATACTTCAACGGAAGATCAGACACAGCCAATAATACCATTCCTCGCGAAGACACGCTCAGAGAGGCGCCATGCCGGCTATGAGGCGGACAAAAAGGTCGTCGTCTAATTTATTGACACGCCTTTTGAAGATCCCCAGTACCCTTTCTTCTCCGCATCATTTTGTATGGAGGAACGAAGTTCGCAAATCTATCACTAGAGGCGCTGCTTCGTTTCTCCATACAAAATGATGCGGAGAACACGGCGTGGCGTAGTACGCGGTGTAGGTTAAATCTCGTGATAAGAGTACAGGTTATATTATAGGTGGTAGGGAACACACTTACCGGAAGACCGTTCCATATTTTCGCCGTACCTACGACACAGGGAAGATTTCGTAAAACGATGTTTTCGTTTATTACATTTCTGTTAGCAGTCTGATTTCCTACTAATTGATTATTTAAACATTTTATTTCAGATATTGCCAAAGAATAACACATAAATTATTTAATAAAACGAATTAGAATTAAATTCACCTAATGAAGAACTTATTAAAATATACTCGTAATAAACTAATTAAGTGTAAGGTGGAAGGAAGGAAGAAACGGGATGTTTTTTTTATCTGATCCGGTATCCGGCTGAATCGGAGGGGCCAAAGCACATGCTCCGACCAGCCAATATCACCTCCGAGAAGGTAGGTGCCATACCGGAGACTTCCCTGAACTGCTGGCTATACTGGACTAGAGGAGAACACAACCGAGGCTGTTATGCGGTCATCCTACATCCAGTACAGTGGTACCAACCCAGTCGGCGGAAATTTGAGCCTACCACCTAGTAAGGGGCAAGGGAAGGATGTGTGCTGACACTGTGCCGTTTACGGATAGAGAAACGGGGGTTTCGCTACTGCAAGTAAAATATTTCAACCAATTCAGCAGACTCTCCCACAGTGCCCAATACGCTGGCAGCGTTGCCCAGTCGGGTTTTAAATCTTTTTTAACTTTTTTATTTTTATTGAAATTTTGTCACCCCTGTAGAAACACGAACTAGCCCGATCTCACCCAATATGAGTACTTTCAAACCGCTATGTTTGATCACGTTCCTTCCGGCTGTGAAATGAAATGTGCGGTTTGCTTTGCTACCGTCAGCAAGCCGATGAGATGTCAGACGCAAAATGCTAGCCTGTTTTCATATAATGGGCTAGTTTACGGACTCATAAATGGACTTGTAGAGGCTAAGCATCGGTTAGTGAGTACCATTTTCAAAACAAATTGATTTTCTCTCCTATTATACAAATGGTGTCTGCAAGGTGTCTGTCTCTTTTTTTTTATTTAGGTTTCCGTATCCCGTACGGACTCACACTTGGCCGGTTTTTTTTTACTGAAAGCGCGACATACGGCGCAAAGCAATGTGGGGCCGGTAGGTACTTCAAAAGAATAGCCCCACTGCATCTCTCCCCGTGTATGTCGTTAAAGGCGACTAAGGGATATGACTCCCTTCTTATATTACTAGGTTGTAGGGTTTAACCCGCCCAGGTTGGTACCACCGCACTGAATGAAAGGTCGGTCGAAACGGCTAGTTTGAGTTTTCCGTCCAGTTCAGTGTAGCCGGCACGACCGAAGGGAAGCACTGACGTGGCACCAAGTTCACCCGGTGTTATGGGCTGACATCACGGATGTTGTAGGTGATGTAGCCAACCGTGTCAGTTTCAATAAAAAAAAATTCACAGATCCCGTGCAACCACGAGTTGAAGGGACATTGAAAATAAACCTAGCTATATAGATTATCCCCTACGAATAAATGATAAAAAAAAAGTTTGTAATATAAAAAAAAAAATTTGTAATATTTTTACGTCATCTTTTAGCCCTTCGAATTCCACCATCTTTTGAGCCCTGGTGGGCCCTCGCACCTCGAACCTGCGACGCCATAGGTTGTAGAGGTACCTAGGTGGCGCACATTGCGCCGCCTAGGTACCTCTACAACCTAAGGCGTCGTACCATCTTAAAGCCCTGTAAGAACGCGTAATTTTTCGATCGAAAATTTAAAATTTTTTTAAATTTCCAAATTGTTTTTTTTCAAAACTAAAAAAGAACTGTTTAAAAAATCTAAACTAAAATTTAGACCGAAAAAGATTTAGATTTACAGTCCGCGCGCGAGCTCCGAGGAGTCGGTATTTGTGGAAATTAATTTATATATAGAATTTGTATAGAATTTTTATCGAGATTCACATTTTGTGATGATTATACTATACTAGGCGAGTAAAATTATACAAATGTATAATATTAAAAGTCTATACAAATTCTATAATAAATTAATTTCCACAAACACCGATTCCTCGGAGCTCGCGCGCGGACTGTAGGTTAAATTTGATGACCTGATCTTAAGATTTAAATTTAGGTTAGGTTAGAAGATGCGTCGCTATTAAAAAAGCGTAGATTTTTTGGAGTTTTTTTCAATTTTCGAAAAAACTTTTCGACTTTCCAATTTTTTTTTATAGAATCTAAAACCTCTTGAAATTCCGTGTCTTTCCTAATAGAGTCCTAATAGATCCTCGTATCTCAAACCTGCGAAGTTCCACGGGGCTCTGACGCTTGAGTGACCGCGCGCCGACGCGCCGCTAAGGGACCTCCCACCTCCCCTCCTATCACTCCCACGTAAAAAACTGTAATGACATATAATGTTTCCCGTCTCAATATCTCCTGGCCATTTTTTTTGTTTTTCAATTTTCGACCTCGTTCACGAGATATCGACGATATTCTGGGAGAAAGTCTCAAAAATCGTGTTTTTTTTTCGAGTTTTTTTCTTTGCTCGTCACTCGGCCGAGACTCACGCATAATCCAACCGTTTTCTGTTTTAGAAGGTTTTTCAAAATTCTAAATTATTTTTAATGATTAAATTGTACTGATGGCCAGTGGTAATAAGTACAATAATGTCTAAGGACGCCCATGAACATTCGGTCGTATCGTCCACTGGACCTTAAATTTTGCATCGCCGAGTTCGTGTATAATGAAAAATAAGTGCATAGTTATGTGAATGGATTATTTTGATTTATTAGATTCAGATTCAGATTCAGATATTTATTTCGCTTTATAGAACACAAAACAATAACAATATTAAATTGAGACATATGCATATTCAGTATGGTTCATCATCATCATCATCAGTTTTTGTTTTATCCCGTTCATCTATAAGGAAGAATCGGGCAAGAAACCTTACAGAGTTTTTTTTTTAAATGCTTAAATATAACATACTACATCTAATAAAAAATAAGAATAATAAGTAAAAGATTATCTTTAAAAAAAAAGACAATAAAGTACAAAGAACATATGGTTCAGTCAAATTTATACATATTAAAGATTCATTTGAATTGTTTGGGAAAAGTTAATTAATAAGAAAAACTCTACATTTGATATGTTCAAAAAGTTTCTTCATACGGTACCTCCGCTTTTGCATATGCATATAATGTGCGACCTCGTTAGGTACTTACACAATTTTCAAGACAAGACCTGTCATAATTCACACGTTTTTCGCTTTTCGCATTTCGTGTTCGCTTCGCATTTGTCACAGAATTAAGGAGAAAAATGAGCAAAATTGTCCTAGCGACCGTAGAAATAAGTACGTTGAAACGGGATAGTCATACATTGTATACATTTTACATTGTTACCAACATTTGATGTGCACGCACACCATTCGAATTAGATAGAATAGAAGAATAGAATAGAATAGAATTATCATTTATTTCACTTTTTGGTACACTTATATACTAAATTAAAATAATACAATAGATAAAAGTGAAATGGGTCTAGGCGCAGCTTGCAGGTGAGCCCATTGTGCACACCTTGCTGGTTTTAAGCCTATCCTTTTCCAGTAGTTGGTAAGTAACTCTTATATGCGAAGTGTTAGCGCTTAAAATTACACACTATACAATGATTATTAACTACTTATACAATTTATTAGGTACTTCAGTAACATACACAAAACAAAAAACAAGGCAGGTGAAAAAGAACAAAAATACTAACAATAATAACCAGGAATAATAGAATAAGATGTAGATATAACAACATATATAACAATGTAGAAACTAAACAATTGAGAAACGGATAAAAATATATACCCATATTTAAATAATATTAGGTGATGGACTGGTGGTGTTACACCTAACACCACCAGTCCATCACCTAATATGTGTCCACACATAGAATAGAATGAATGATAAGTGATAAGTGCGTGTGTGCGTGTGTTTGTGAAAGATATGCTTCTACAGTTTCAGCGCATGTATGTAGGCATTAGTCTCATGAAGATCGTTGTTAATTACGATATTTGAACATCGTTTTTAACCACTATTCTGTTGCTGGCTCAAAATAAATCTTTTCAGTTTCAATTTGAAGGTGTTTGTATTGTTTGACACTCGTATCGGTGGCGGGATGTTGTTCCAGCACCGTGAGGCAGCATATTTGAAGCTTCCTTCAAATGCTGCCCCACGGTGCTTTGGTACAGCCAACAGCTTACCCACCGATCTGGTTCCAAAACAATGACCCTCTCCATACCATCTAAGTTTTTTAAATAATTTTGTCGGCTTTTGCGACTTGATAATTTTGAATAATAGCACAAGAGATACGCGAGTAAACTTAGTCTATCTTATGTATATATCTGGTATATAGATATAGTATTTAAACTATTCATATTTAAGTTTATCTATTTTTTTGTATTCCCGTACATCTGTCTTAACATACTACTTACATATAATAACTGGGTTGGGCTGCCTTTGGAAAGTTGAAATTCGTCCTGAGGTCTGACCTTCCGCAAAATTTAAAGACCCGCATATATGACCAGTGTGTCCTCCCGGTTATGACGTACGGGTGTGAAACGTGGACTCTGACGGTCGCTGTTGTCCAAAGGTTGAAAGTTGCCCAGCGAGCAATGGACAGAGCCATGCTGGGAATATCGCTATGTGATATGGTGCGTAACGAGGCAATCCGCCGACGCACCAAAGTAGTCGATATTGGACACCGGGTGGCTAAGCTCAAGTGGCAGTGGGCTGGGCACGTTAGCCGAAGATGACCGTTGGAGTAACCGTGTCCTACACTGGCGGCCGTGGACAGGAAAACGGAGTGTGGGAAGACCACCCGCCAGTTGGGACGACGACATCAAGTACGTCGGCGGAAAGCAGTGGTTCCGTATCGCTGAAGGCCGGGAGGACTGGAGGAAAATTGGAGAGGCGTATGTCCAGTAGTGGACGCTTACACGCTGACTGACTGACTGACATATAATATCTCTTTCCGCCACTCACCTAGCAGTTATCATAACCCAAAGGCATTCTGTTAGAAAATGCCAAGAGGCATTAAGTGTTACCTTTTGCCCATATTCTATTTGAGTGCAATAAATATATACAATGCAATACAATAAACATGTGTGACAGAGATATTAGGGACATTATATACATATCTTGGTGTTGAAACTATTATAGCACTAGACATTCCAGAATTAAGGTTTTTAAATATAAGTTTAACCTGCATAGCTCTATCTCTAATCTCGAATCTTCTCTAATTCTTATAAAAGGGAACGTCTGTCTGTATGTATGTCTGAGGTAAACTCCTGAACCACTGAACGGATTTTGATGCGGTTTGCACCAAAGTAGGAGTAGTTATTGAGGCTCACTCTAAGCTATATACCATGGCCTTAGGGCCGAGGAGCAGTGCCCAATACTTCAATGGAAGATCAGACACAGCCAATAAATCCATTCCTCGCGAAGCCACGCTCAGAGAGGCGCCATGCCGGCTATGAGGCGGACAAAAAGGTTGTCGTCTAATTTATTGACACGCCTTTTGAAGATTATAATTCATATATTGTAACTTGTTTTATGTACATTGTAGCTGTTAAGTTTCCGAAATAAAAAAATAAATAAATAAATAAAATTATAGGTGGTGGAGAACACACTCCCCGGAAGACTCTTCAATATTTTCGCCGTTCGACACAAGAAAGATTTCGAAATTTGCACGAAGGTTGCACATGGAAAAAGGGATTCATCTTACCAACAGCGATTGTGGAAGTCAAAATGGGTCAATTCCACACGACAATACGTAATAAGACTAGTGAAAAGAAAATAGTAAATACTTACACTCCGCTACACCTCACACCATATAGTGACAACCCTAACATGACTCAACTGAATAAAATTACGACTTCAATGGACGTAGATAAAGATCTGCTAGATAATCTCAAACGTATCAGGACTGACCACATTAACGAAGAGCAGAAACGAGAAATAAATAGACTTTGCCATTTGTATCGAGATATTTTTCGTGTTCTTAGAAGTTGGGGGTCAACATGGATGTTCCGAGCGAGTTCGGCGGGTGTGGTGGAGAGGATGGGGGCAGGAGGGATGAGGGAAGCCAATTCATCAGGGCAACGTCCGTGGTAGTACCTATAAAACAGGCTAAGAGAACCGATTGCTCGCCTGTGGCGCAACGAGTCCCTCCGTGAGCTTGGGCGCACCAATGAGACGGATAGCACGGCCTGTAATATAAACAACATATTTCCCTAAACAAACGTATTTTGGACGTAGAATACGTCTAGATTTCGGGTTGTTTGAGTGGCTATAGGGTGCCTAATTGAGGAATTGGAGAAACTGAAGAGAGAGAGAGAATTGGAAATGACATCGACTTGGGTTCCAATTATTTTTGAAGCGAAGCTTTTTAACACACGTTTGGGATGGAGACCTAACTCAGTAAAAGTGAAACGTCACGAAAGTACGAAAGGAAGTTGCAACTCTCCTCATTGGCTGGGCGCCCAGGCCATGACCATGTATTGTTTGTTACCTAGCTCGGTTTTGAAAGAATACATTGAAAGCATTACCACACTGCCATCGAACCACATCGGCACCTGTCAGACCGGCATGACATTCGCAACCCCCGCATATGACCGAATGTTTATGGGTGTCGTTAGATACCTTATTGGTGGCTAGGCGCTACAAGTCGGTTAAAAAAAAATGTAGTCTTTTCGCGTTTTTAATGATTAACGATAATGTCCAAGTGATTCCTCGCCACTCTTCTAGTTTCTATACCGACTCTTTCACTGTCCACTCTGCACGTCTATGGAACTCATTGCCGCACCGCATTCGTCACTGTCAGAGTCTTGGCACATTCAAAATCGTTTTGAAGAAACATTATCTTAGCAGTTGCTCTGTTGTGGAATACCGAATAAGGTACGGAAGCCTATTAGTAAGCCTACGCCGTCTGTCTGTCTGTTGTCTGTCCGTCCGTCCGTCCGTCTGTCCGAGGGCTGTATCTCTTGAACCGTAATAGGTAACCCGTTGAAATTTTCACAGTATATGTGTTATTATGTCGGATATAACAACAACCGCCCGGGTTGGTACCACCGCACTGAATGAAAGGTCGGTCGAAACGGCTATGTAAATAGTTTGTGTTTTCCGTCCAGTTCAGTGTAGCCGGCACGACCGAAGGGAAGCACTGACGTGGCACCAAGTTCACCCGGTGTTATGGGCTGACATCACGGATGTTGTAGGTGATGGAAGCCAACCGTGTCAGTTTCCATAAAAAA
The DNA here is from genome assembly GCA_946902875.1 of Nematopogon swammerdamellus. Lineage (NCBI taxonomy): Eukaryota > Metazoa > Arthropoda > Insecta > Lepidoptera > Adelidae > Nematopogon > Nematopogon swammerdamellus. The sequence continues at coordinate 3,037,991 of OX336358.1, forward strand.
AAAAAAAACAAATAAAAAAATTTCAAAAAGTAAAAAAATTTATAAACTTTATGGGTTCCAATACAAGAAACGTGTTTTTTTTCAATGTTTTTTTTCTGGTGCGGAAACCTTGGTGCGCGAGTCCGACTCGCACTATAGGTAATCTGCAATCTATAGGTAAAATCGGGCTAGAAACCTTAATTTTTTTTTTCTCAAATACTTATCTTCAATAAATCTATGCTCCTTCTACGTGTAAGTTTTTTGCGCAGCGAGTAGGTATCTGAAATCTTTGAGCTGGCGGCGACGAAGTTTTGCAAAAAGTGGGAAATAACGACCGCATGATTTTTTACGTATTAAAAATACAAAGAAACTCTTGCTGGTTTGAGCAATGAAGGAAAAACTTTTTTGAAGATTAAAAATACTAAGTCCGAAGACACACTCGCCGGAATTGCCGGCCGGAATTCCGCGGCCGGTGCTGTATAATATATACATATTTTTTAATGTAATCCGGTATGGTTGGCTGAGTTGGAGGGGCCAAAGCACATGCTCCAACCAGCCAATGTCACCTCCGAGAAGATAGGTGCCATACCGGAGACTTCTCTGGATTGCTGGCTATACTGGACTAGAGGAGAACACAACCGAGGTTGCTATGCGGCCATCTTAAATCCAGTACGGTGGTACCAACCCGGTCGGCTATAATTTGAGCCTGCCACCTAGAAAGGGGCAAGGGAAGGGACCTACAGTTTTACACCGGTTCCGAACGGTGAAGCAGCAGGTGTAGGTATGCACGGGCTACCTATTACGGTTCAATAGATACATACATCCCTCGAACAGACGGACGGCCGGACGTACAGACGGACAGTTAGACAGACGGCGGCGTAGGCTTAGTAATAGGGTCCCGTACCGGATACGGAACCCTAAAAATTTGATAAGTGCGAAGCTTATTTTTTATTTTTATGGAAACTAACACTGATGGCTACATCACCTACAACATCCGTGATGTCAGCCCATAACACCTTGGTGAACTAATAGGCGCCATGTCAGTCCTTTAGTCCAGTATAGCCAGCAATCCAGGGAAGTCTCCGGTATGGCACCTACCTTCTCGGAGGTGATATTTGGCTGGTCGGAGCATGCGCTTTAGCCCCTCCAACTCAGCCACCTATACCGGATTTCATAAAAAAAAAAAATAATAAAAAAAAAGAAGGAGCTGTCAAAGTGACAAGTCACTAAATTTTTTTCTCCCAAATGAAAAAAATTTAAAACCGAGTTTTGAGGACAAAGAAGCCGAGTTGCGTGTATGCGCGGCCCCAACACCACCGGCGCAGCGACTCGCATGGTGTGCAGCACCATGCGACCACCACCAGCGCCGCCGCTCGGCAACCCCGGAATATGGTGACGACTTGTCAAAGACAGCACGGCAGAAGACAGGGACACGACCGGCGTCTCCGCCCCGGGCCAGAGGAGGGCTCGGTGAGGGTGTACCGCAGCTTGCGTGGAGTCTGCCGCTCCAGCAGCGCGCCGCCACTCCGCACGATTACGCCGCCATCCTCGCTTACACCGACGACGACGTTGACGTGTCCCTGTGTCTCGCTCACCTGCCACTTCTTACACGACAGCGCACACCCACCACCAAAGTTCACAAACAACATCGCGCTCCCGCCACAAGACCTACGACGGGACGACGATGTCCGCCACATCAACCGGCCTGCTTGGGGCTATCGGGACTCCGTGCTCTGACCACAGCCCCCGCTGCCGGCGTGGCGGTACGGTGCGCAACGGCAGCGCACGCACGAGGATCAAGATCCATTAAAGGACTGCGTGTCGTCGCCCCGCAGCCGGTGGATACGGAGCTCTCCGAGATGGGGGTGGTGGTGGCCTACGCGTCTAGTACCACCACCTACTGCTCGAAGCTTAGTCTCGCGTCGTCTCGGAGAGCTCCGTAGCCACGGCTTGCACCCGCCGGCGTGCTTGGAGGTCCGCCTCCCGCCGCCGGCGAGAATACCGTTTTTTGTTTTTGTTTGTTTGTATTAATTTTGTATAGATATTTTATTTTATAATTATATAAAATTAATATAAATATGTACCTGTAACAAATAACGTGAAAATAAAGATATAAAAATAAGAAAAAGTAAAAAATTCACGCGGGTTCCCATAGAAGAAACTAAAAAGTGTATGTGTGCGCGCCATCTACCGAACAGAGTATGAAGCATTTTAACTAATCATGAATTAACTAATATAAAGCATTTAACACGCCATAGATGGCGTGAGTGGCGCTACGGCGATACGGAACCCTCGGTGCGCGAGTTCGACTCGCACTTGGCCGGTTTTTTTATTTCCAGTTGCAGTTGTACCTTAGATACATGAACACAGTCAAGGCGTAGGTAGTTAAAAAGTTTTAAAAAACATAAAACCGACTTCCTAAAAAAAGGAAAACTAAAAAACTATTCAAAATAAAAATATAAAAACCGCCTTCAAAAATATATGAAATAAAAACCTAAAAAAAAAAAAACGAACCCTAGAGTTGAAGGCGGTGCTAAAAAGGCTACACAAATCACAAAGGATATTATCATCCACTCATGTTTTCTTTCATGCATCATTTTTGCTTGCTTTACAAATCACAAAGGATATTATCATCCACTCATGTTTTCTTTCATGCATAATTTTTGCTTGCTTTAGCACCGCCTTCAACTCTAGGGTTCGTTTTTTTTTTTTTAGGTTTTTATTTCATATATTTTTGAAGGCGGTTTTTATATTTTTATTTTGAATAGTTTTTTAGTTTTCCTTTTTTTAGGAAGTCGGTTTTATGTTTTTTAAAACTTTTTTTTTATTTCACAGTTTTTTTTAGTAATTTTTTGCTATTAATGTACTCGGCGGAATCGCTCGGCCTTCGGCCTCGCGATTCCGCCTCGCTTTCCAATCCGATCTTGACCCAATTAAAATAGGACCACGTCAGCTTCGATAGCTCAGTGGTGCAGACAGTCAACTGTCGCTATTGAATTTTAAGCAACGCTGGGTGCGGTCAGTACTTAGATGGGTGACCGCTGACCGTTGGAGGCTGACCAAGGTTCGGATTCCTCGTAAAACTGTAAGTCCCTTCCCTCGTAATTTTACTTGGTGGTAGGGTTTAACCTTCCCGGGTTGGTACCACCGCACTGAATTAAACGTCGGTCGAAACGGCTATGTAAATAGTTTGTGTTTTCCGACCAGTTCAGTGTAGTCAGCACGATCAAAGGGGGAAGCACTGACATGGCACTGGTGTTATGGGCTGACATCACAGACGTTGTAGGTGATGTTGCAGAACTTAGTAGAATGGACAGACATAAACGTGTTACGGAAGCCTACTTTTATTATAAAATAACCGTCGGAGGACCTTGGTTGAAAATTGTAAAATTTAGTAGAACGGATAGACATGCATATGTTACGGAACCCTACATTCATTTTGCAGAACTTAGTAGAATGGACAGACATAAACGTGTTACGGAACCCTACTTAACAGTTGCACTCCGGGAGTGCCGGCAGATCCCGTGCCACTCTAACTTAACCCTTAACGCAATGACTTAAGGTTTCATTTTAAAAATGACGCTGACGCGATGTCGCGAGTTATACATTTTTACCCACCTAAAAAAGTGCCAAGAGCCGCTAAAGAAGTTTTCACTTCAAAAACCTCAGGGTTATCCCCTTTCAAATAAAAAAAAAAAGAATTTTCAAAATCGGCCCACAATTGACGGAGTAATCGCGTAACAAACATCCAAAAAAAGAAAACATACCGTCGAATTGAGAATCTTTTAGGTCTAAAGTAAATTTCTCGTGAAGACAAATGCAACGAGCCCAAACACGATGGGTTTATCATGTGTAGTTTAGGAGTTCCTATGGCCACCTTCTGTCTCCATCATCAAACCAGCTCGATGGTACTCGGTACAGTAGGTACTGGCCAGGTACCATAATAAATTAAACGCCGGTCGGAAAAGATAAAAAAATTTCAAATTTAGAATATTCATGAAACAAGGGTCCGAATATGTATCACTAGTATATCGATTCATGTATTTCAACAGGACAGAGAAAATTTCAAAATATTAGGTATTTAATACTTTTTAGTTTTTTTTTTTTTGTTTTTTGGAAATCGGTTTAATATTTTTTAAAACAGTTTTTATTTCATTCTTTTTAGTAATATTACATAAAAAAGAATAATCGAAATCGAATAATCGAAATCGATTGAAGTGGTACAGAATTATTCGCCATATGTGTCAGACTGCAAATTGCTGAATAAGTCCACATCACAAATGTTTTGCTGAAGGTAACCACACACCATACTAATTTATCAAACTGAAAATTGCCGAAAACGACCACATCACAAGTTTTGCTGAAGGTAACCACACACCATAGTATTATGCTGATTTTTCGAAAACCACTGAACCAATTTCGATAAAATTGAAATGGGACCACCTCGGAAGTATGACCTAACTAACAAAAAAAGAATTTTCTAAATCGGCCCTCAATTGACGGAGAAATCGTGTTACAAACATACAAAAAAAAAATAAAAAAAAAAATAAAAAAAAAAATAAAAAAAAACATACAGACGAATTGAGAACCTCCTCCTTTTTTGGAAGTCGGTTAAAAACAATAAAATTAACATTTACTACTGCTGGTTATTACTATACAATGTTGTGTCAACATTTGGCAAGGATACGTCATTTTGACATGCGCCTCGCGTCTGAACTCGTAAAATACTCACTCACAATAATAATTAATATATTATATTCTGAGAATCGGTTCACTTGCAAACCATTACTAACAGATGACAGAATGGTGGAAGGAATCACGGAGCATTTGAATTGGTTAGAGGGGAAAATAAGGTCCACTACATCTCTCCCAGTGTATGTCGTAAAAGGCGACTAAGGGATATGACTCCCTTCTTATATTAGGTGGTAGGGTTAAACCCGTCCGGGTTGATACCACCGCACTGAATGATAAGTCGGTCGAAACGGCTATGTAAATAGTTTGTGTTTTCCGTTCAGTTCAGTGTAGCCGGCACGACCGAAGGGAAGCACTGACGTGGCACCAAGTTCACCCGGTTTTATGGGTTGACATCACGGATTTTGTAGTGTAGGTGATGTAGCCAACCGTGCCAGATTCCATAAAAAAAAATTGGTTGCCTGTAAAGTCGGTTTACGGACGATCATCATCATCATCATCAGCCTGTATCGGTCCACTGCTGGACATAGGCCTCTCCCAAGGCACGCCACCACACGCGGTCTTCCGCTCTTCTCATCCATCCACTCCCGGACACATCCACATCCGCACGGACGATAGTTTTACGTGATGACGTGAAATAATCGTAGTACATAGAGCAAAGATCAGTAATTCTATTTCCAGTAGAAAGATTAATCATCTTGTGACTGGCCATCAATAAACTTCTGTTTTTTTTTTTTTTTTTTTGTTTTTTTTTTTATGTAAACCAGCATGGGTGGCTGTGCCGAGGGACCAATGGTGCAGTCGACAGAGCCAAAATCACCTCTCCTCGCTAAACCACGCTCAGTTAGGTGCCATGCCAGCAGATTTGCGGACTGTTGCTAGGCTGTCTAGCCCGTTAATACGACGCTTGAAGACACCCAGGTTAAAGGATTCAGGAAATACACTCGCTGGAAGACAGTTCCACACCCTAGCGGTGCGACAAAGAAACGATTTAGAGAACCGATGGGTTCTCAAAAGCCCAATGTCAACAACAAAAGGGTGTTGAGTCTCTCTGCGACGAGTCATGCGGAGATAGGACGGGTGGCAGGGAATAAGGGATGCTAGTTCCGCAGAGCAGCGTCCGTAATAGTATCTGTAAAACAGACTACGCGAACCCACAAACCGTCTGTGACTCAGGGACTCCAGACCATCTGTAAGTTTCGGGTCACCAACAAGACGGATGGCTCGGCGCTGTATCGAGTCCAAGGATGCTAGCAGATAATGGGGACTACCCTCCCAGATGTGACTGCAGTACTCCATCACCGGCCTAATCTGAGTTTTGTACAACAGGAATAGTTGTGCCGGTGAGAAGAACCGTCGATTGCGGAAAAGTATCCCCAATTTTCTGGATGCAGTTTTGGCCTTAGACTCGATTAGTTGCCGGAAACCCACGTCTTTGGAAATAGTGGTGCCCAGGAGGTCCAGGTGTTCCGAGATAGGTACGACGCTACCTTGGAAACTAGCTTGGAAAGGAAAGGGATCGACCTTAGCAGATAATGCGCAGCACTGAGTCTTGCTAACGTTGAAGGCGACAAGGTTCTCCTGGCCCCATACAGCTACTTTTCCGAGAACGTTATCGACCTTATCAACAACTGAGCGTTGAGCCTCCCTGTGCCGCGAATCTCTACTCTTCCAGTCCTTAACATAGCCCTCGTGCTCCGTGCTGTCGTCTGCATAGCTGTGTATCATGCCCAAAGACAGTAGATCGTTTATAAAGATTAAGAAAAGCGTAGGCGACAGCACATAGCCCTGCGGAACACCAGCGTTGATTGGAAAGTCGTCCAATTTCGAGCCATCGATGGTAACGAAGATGGAACGACCTGCCAAAAAGCTGGCGATCCAGGTGCAGAGTTTGGGTGGAATGCCGAAGGACGGAAGCTTGCCTAGAAGGCCTCGGTGCCAAACGCGGTCGAAAGCCTTGGAAATATCCAGGGCGACTGCCAGCGACTCCCCAAAATTGTCCAATCTTTCGGCCCATATATGCGTAACGTACGTTAGAAGATCTCCTGTTGACCGCGCTTTCTGGAATCCGTACTGCTTGTCATCCAGGAGTTTATATGCTTCTAAGTACGTTAGGAGCTGGGTGTTAATAAGGCGCTCCATAACTTTACATAATAGTGAAGTTATCGCAATGGGCCGATAGTTGAAGGGGTTCGCGGAGTCTCCCTTTTTTGGAACCGGTTGGACCGAGGCTCTTTTCCAGCAAGAGGGTACAATCCCACGGGCGAAGGAGAGACGGAAAAGGCGGGAGATGATTGGTGTCAACTTAGGGGCACAAATCTTGAGCACTATGGCTGGAATGCCATCAGGACCACTACTCTTCGAAGTGTCCAACGTCTTCAAGCACTTGTTGACCTGTCTAGGATGCATCCTTGGCTCCAACATCGAAATCCCACAGTGTGGTATCGAGGGATGGGTTGCACCCTGGTCATCCAGATTTAAGTTGGACGCGAAAAGGCGAGCAAAAATGTTCGCCTTCTCCTTCGCGAGGATAGCGAGTGATCCATCAGGACGTTCCAGCGGTGGTGTAGCAGAGCGACAAAAGTTTCGACCAATAGAGTTGGCGAGAGACCGGAATGCTCGGCTGCCGGTTGGACAACGGACTAGCCTCTCGCCAATTTTATGGTCGTGCGTGTACTTGGCCACATTGAGCGTTCGCTTGCAAGACCTGGAGGAGGCATTAAGTGTGCGTCTTGCCTCAGCAGTACGGGCGCACAGCCATTGCCTGAAGGCCTGATTCTTGGCCTCTACCGCAAGGCGGCATTGGCGGTTGAACCAGGGCTTGTGTCTACAACCCACCGGCACAACAGAAGACGGAACAAAATATTCCATACCCTGTTGTATCAGCTCGGCAATAGACACGGCGCACTTTGATGGGTCCGATGAGGCAAAGCATACCTCCCTCCAAGGGAAAGTTCCAAGAAAAGATCGGAATTCCTCCCATTGCGCCGACTTGTAGTGCCAGACTGTGCGTGTACTAGGCTCGATTGTGCACTGTTGTCTGATCTTGACAGTTTTACTTCATAAGACGTGTCCATGGCAACTTTGACTATACCGATTGTGCCTCTCTATCGCTTGTTACGCGCTCTCCCTTGCACACACCGGCTCAGATGGAACGTGACACTTTTTCGTGTGTGCAGCCGGTGTTCATCAATTTATAAGACGTGACGTCATCACGTCAAAAGAGGTGCGGTCGGCGCACCGCAATTAAGTACCGGTCCGATCAGCCAACATCACCTCCGACAAGGTGCAAAATCGGACACTTCCATTTGGATTGCTGTCTATGCAAAACTGCAGTTTCTTGTATCGACTTTTAAACGTAATCATTGTTAAAGCATATTGGGATTATGGCCATGTTATATTATTTTTAAAAGTTGAAATAATAATAGATACCTATAGAATGACATGATACTCGATTTATTTTAAAAATAAAAAAAAAATACATTCACATTTTGGTGTACCACAGGGTCCATCCATCTGTCTGCCTGTCTGTCCAAAGGCTGTATCTCTTGAACCATAATAGGTAGCCCGTTGAAATTTTCACAGAATATATGTGTTATTTATTATGGCCGATATAGCAACAAATAAGAAAAAGTAAAAAACTCACGGGGTTCCCAAAGAAACCAAAAAGTGTATGCGCGCGCGCCATCTACCGAATAGAGTGTGAAGCATTTTAACTAGTCATGACATTTAACTAATATGACGCATTTCATAATAACGCCATAGATGGCGTGAGTGGCGCTAACCATGACATGGCGATACGGAACCCTCGGTGCGCGAGTTCGACTCGCACTTGGCCGGTTTTCACATTTTGCGACGGGACCCTAAAAATTGTTTATTTTGTCCTAAGCCGCCTATACGACCTTAGCGAATTTTGTTCCGAATTCCTTTCTACGTTAATACAAAGAAAACATGGGCCCCGTTTATACCCGACTACGGTGACGTCAAAAGAAAGGGTTATGTATGAGGTTTATTTGCGTTTCCGATCTTAACTGTCCCGGATGCCAAAATAAACTTGTATCCTATAGATAAATGTGTAAAATTTGTTCTCCTACGATTATCTTCGTTTCGAAACAAAGAGGCTGCAGAGAGGTACAAAGTACAGTATCAGGTCCTTCAATGAAGAGGGCGTCAGGCCGGCATGGCATTCACAACCCCCGTATACGACCTAATGTCCATGGAAGTCGTTAGACAACTCATTGGAGGCTTGTCGAGATTTTTTTTAATGTAAACAGACACGGTTGGCTACATCACTTACAAAATCCGTGATGTCAGCCCATAACACCGGGTGAACTTGGTGCCGCGTCAGTGCTTCCCTTCATTTCATGCCGGCTACACTGAACTGGACGGAAAACACGAACTATTTACACGAAGGTGGCGCAAATATAAGAATAATAAAAATAATAATTATTATTATTATTTACAGGCACAGTGAGTCGTCAAAGTTAAACGATTTTCACTTTGTTTCAACAGTTACCATTGCAACCAGATTTTTTTATATTTTTTGAAACGGACAGGAAAATCATTAACAATTAATTTTTAAAATTAGAATTATAGCATCAAACAAACGTGTAGATTGGGTTTATTTTATGTTTGTTACAGTACATGAAGTCACTTCAACAACCCCTTTTCATATTTTTCCATTGATAATGTGCAATGTAAACTATTTGAATAAATTATTTATCTGGTAGTACTTACTTGAGAGTTTTTCATCTAGCGATCCAAAAAAAGTCACCACCGATCAGATTCTTCAAATATTTTTGTCTTCTATAACTACTCACATAGGTACTTACTTTAAATAAACAATATATTATTTTGCCAATCTTGCCACTAATACACAAAACACAAAACACTGATCTGAAAATTGTCACTGATTTAACTTTAACTGAAAACCATCTCCAAGTTCTTTGCTGTGTTTTCCTTCACCGAACTGTGGAATAATCACGTACTGTAAGCATATTTACTAAATTTGGGAAATCATGAGGATTTTTGAAAATTAGAAAAAGAAAACTCAATAGTGGTGCAAAAAAAACAAACACTTTTTTCCAATACAACTTTTTTTTCATAGAAACTGTTTTGAAGGTTTCACTAACTTTCCGATTTTCGATCGCACTTTTCACAATTTTCCAAAAGCCAAGTTTAACCTCTGCTCGAGTCCAATGATAAACTTGTACTGCTCTATACGCGCCCGTCAATATGCAAAGTACGGTCCGCAAAGGTGTGTGGGTGTACGTTTGAACTGCTCCATTAGTCAGCCGGCAATCAGATTGCGTTTTATGCGACGATTTAGCCATATTAGCGTACGAACGTTATCCATTGTGTTCCTGGGAATACGGCCAACCGAGAAAGATGTATTTGTGGTCGAATTGCAGTGAGTACGTGAGGTAATTTGATTTGAACAAGTTAATAATCAGTCTCTAATAGATCACATCCATACTAATAATAATAAATCTGTAAGGGATGGTCATGGAGTAAGTTACTTTGTTTTATGTATGAGATAACTACTGCGTTTGTAGAATCTATGCATGCTACTAAACTAAATTGACGATTTTTAGAAATATTTTCACTATGCATGTATGTTCCTCCATAACTCTTAAACCGATAATCCGAAATTTATGTGTACGTGACACAGGATGGGAAAAATAAATTTCAGTTTCGTTTTGAATCTCACGCGGTCGAAGCCGCGGGCAAAAGCTATAAATTTATAAATACAGCGTATGTGTGTGGTATTTTCCCGACAATTGGGGTAAGCAGAACAATCGGTGCTGTGCCGCAAGCCAGCCAGTCAGTCAGCGTGTATGCGTCCACTGCTGGATATATGCCTCTCCAATTTTCCTCCAGTCCTTTTGGCCTTCAGCGGTACGGAACCACTGCTTTCCAACGACATACTTGATGTCGTCGTCCCAACTGGCGGGTGGTCTTCCCACATTCCGTTTTCCTGTCCACGGCCGCCAGTGTAGGACACGGTTAATCCAACGATCGTCTTCTCTGCGACTGACGTGCCCAGCCCACCGCCAATTGAGCTTAGCCACCCGGTTAATTAAAGTTGAATTGTGCGGCAAGGACTTTTAATAAATGAAATAAATAGGATAGGATAAAACCACCACGTTTCGCAAAAGTATTCAGACAACTATATCAAGCAGCAAGTAAGGCACGAAGAACCACCTGCTGCCTGACTCGGTGGAATGACCGCGCCTAGGTGACAGGTGACTAGTCCGTCGCCCTTTAACGCGGCATTTTACCCTTATACCTTAGTTTTTTTGTTTTTTATGTAAACCAACATGGGTGGCTGTGCCGAAAGACCAATGGTGCATTCGACAGGGTCAAAAATACCTCTCCTCGCGCGAAACCACGCTCAGTTCGGTGCCATGCCAGCAGATTTGTGGACTGTTGCTAGGCTGTCTAGCCTGTTAACGACGACGTAATACGATGTTTGAAGACACCCAGGTTAAAGGATTCGGGAAACATACTCGCCGGAAGACAGTTCCGCCAGACGCTCCGCCACACTCTGGCGGTGCGACAAAGAAACGATTTAGAGAACCGATGGGTTCTCAAAAGCCCAATGTCAACAACAAAAGGGTGCTGAGTCTTTCTGCGACGAGTCATGCGGAGATAGGACGGGTGGCAGGGTGGCAGTTGCTATATTTTGCTTGCACGCTGGTTTTCATTAAAATAATTTGTACACTGGATTATGCTGCAAACGTTACCCCACGACAGGCAGCTCATGAAGCAAAATTAATGCATTGTAAGTGACCTGTTCGTAGTTTATACCTAGCCAAATTATATACTTGATACATAGTTGTTGTATGTTTTGCATATGTGTTTTACATGCTATTTTGGTTATACTAAACATGAATGAAGAAGGAAGTATCTCAGTCCCTGTAACAGTAGATTATGCCAAGACAAGAATAAGAAATTTAAAGAAATAAGTAACCGTTAGGTCCTTACATATAAAATTGGCGTTTTGTCGAACTGGCCACTTAGATAAAAAATATCTGGTGTTTGGTTAAGAGTTCCAAATTCAAATTTATTTTAAATTTAGGCTTGTATATTTGAGTTCGAATTGAGTGATTCGTTTATTTTCGCGCCATTTAATTTTTCTTTGACATCGTTCTGTTTACAATATGGAAAACGAATACGAGTTCCACTGTGGCACCAGCGCTGAATGTAATGTTGACAATGAAGAATTAAAGTGGTCGTGGAAGCGGATCCATCGCAAACCACGTCAGAGTTAACGGCAGGCTTCGGTGTGAGTGATAAAACAATTTTAATTCACTTCAAACAAATTGGAAAAGTGAAAAAGCTCGAAAAATGGGTACCACATGAATTGAGTGAAGCAAACCAACAAACACGCGTCGAGTGCTGCGTTACATTACTCAACCGAGAAATAACGAGGGGATTTTGAATCGTATCGTTACTTGTGGTGAAAAATGGATCCTGTACGACAATCGGAAATGCTCATCCCCAAGCGAAAGTTGACTCAGAAAAAGGTACTGGTGAGTGTCTGGTGGACCAGTGCTGGTGTCATCCACTACAGCTTCCTGAGATCTGGTCAGACGATTACGGCAGATCTATATTGTCAATAAATGCAAACCATGATGGAAAAGGTAGCGGTTAAACAAGCGAGACTGGTCAATTGCTCTAGCCCACTGCTGCTTCAGGACAACGCTAGACCACACACTGCACAACAGACGGTCGCTTAATTAGAGGAGCTGCGATTGGAATGTCTGCCACACCCACAATACTCCCCGGACCTTGCTCCAACAGATTACCACTTTCACCGGAATTTGGACAATTTCTTGTAAGGAAAAAAATTCAATTCCGTTGAGGCAGTTCAAACCACTTTCAAAGAGAGAGAGAGAGAGAGAGAAAGAGAGATAGAGAGAGAGAGAGAGATGCAAACCTGAGCGCTGCCAGTACTTGGATGGGTGACCGCTCGACCGTTGGAGGCTGACCGTGGTTCGGATTCCACGTTAAACTGTAGGTCTCGGGCTGGTTAAACCCTACCTTACCTTCTTACCTATTAAGGTAAGAAGGGAAGGGACCTACAGTTTTACGTGGAATCCGAACCGCTGTCCGCCTCCAACGGTGTTGGCAAGCCCGATCTTTACGTTAAGGCGCCTAGTAACGCCAACGGCGGCGTAGCGCGTAGTAGTTTTCATAAGGGGTTGATGCTCTGTGGGTTTTTCCATAAATTGGGATCCTAAATCCTTCGCATTAGAACTTTGAAAAGCGTGTAATCGACAGATTTAAAAAATGGCGTCATTTTGCTATAAAAATTCCATTCAAATTCTCTTTAATTTCTGAGATCACGTCTTCAAAGTTCACGCGGAAGGAAATATCGACATTTGGTTTACCGTATAGTTTGTACAGAAAATGAGAAAATGTTACAACCAAAAACGTCTGATCGATAAACAAAGAGTTGTTCTATATTTTTGCAGTAGTTTTTAGCTTTGAGATTGGTCTATTTATCACGGGCTACTTCTTCAAAATCCACATGTGGCGTTACTAGGTGCCTTAATACCACATGCACTTTATCGATGCAGATTGCAATATTTTCTTCATCGTCGCCTATAACGACAATTTTGGTATAATAACACAGGTGGGCATAATTATAGGTGCGCGAGATTTTGCCCGCAGCTCTGCTCGCGTTAGGGTTTCTTAGCAGTAATACGGCATTGGTGGCTGAGTCGGAGGGGCCAAATCACATTTTTTTTTTATGGAAACTGACACGATTGGCTCCATCGCCTACAGCATCCGTGATGTCAGCCCATAACACCGGGTGAACTAGGTGCCATGTGAGTGTTTCCCTTCATTTCATGTCGGCTACACTGAACTGGACCACGAACTATTCACATAGCCGTTTCGACCGGCGTTTCGCTCAGTGCGGTGGTACTAACCCGGCCGGGATAAACCCTACCACCTAGGTAAGAAGGGAAGGGACCTACCGTTTAACATGGAATCCGAACCGCGGTCAGCCTTCAACGGTCGAGCGGTCACCCATCCAAGTACTGACCGCACTCAGCGTTGCTTAACAACAGTCGACTGACCGCACCACTGAGCTACCGAAGCTGACTATGCTCCGACCAGGCAATATCACCTGTGCCGAAAAGTTAGGTGCCATACCGGAGACTTACCTGGATTGCTGGCTATATTGGAATAGAGGAGAACACAACCGTGGCTGCTATGCGTTCATCCAGTATGGTGGTATCAGCCCAGTCGGCTACAATTTGAGCCTACCACCTAGTAAGGGGCAAGGGAAGGGACCTACAGTTTTACACCGGTTCCGAACGGTGAAGCAGCAGGTGTAGGTATGCACTTAAATTTTGTTCGTCAGAAAATAAACTCATTGGTACACGCCGACCGGATTCGCACCTCGGACCTCTCGCATGAGAAGCCGATGCCCAAACCACTCGGCTAACCGCCAGTTATCAGTATCAATATCAGTTATCCCAGCATTCGGTTTAGTCTGGACTACAGGAGAACACAGCCTAGGCTGCTATGCGGCAAACATTTCGTCCAGTAAGGTGGTATCAATCCACTCGTCCACAATTTGATCCTATCACCTAATAAGGGGCAAGGGAATTTAGATCTGTAGATACTAAGATAAGATAAAATACATGCATACAACAAGCTGTATCCCGACAATCGGGGTAAGCAGAGTAATCGGTCTTGTGCTGGAAGTACTCTTGTAAATTACAGCACAACACCGACTACCATGTTTCGCAATGTATTAGGACAAGATAATCAAGGAGCAAGTAAGGCACGAAGACCCACCTGCTGCATGACTTGGTGAAAGGACCATGCCAAGGTGAGAGGTGGCTATCCTGTCGCCCTTTAGCATGACATCTTGTCGTTATCCCTTAGTCGCCTTTTACGACGTGCACGTGGAGAGATGCAGTGGAGCTATTCTTTTTAAATACCGACCCCACACAGTGCAGTACAGTTTTTTTCTTTTGTGTTCTTAATAATGTAAACAGCTGTAAATCTAAATAGGTCTTACTTACAAATTTAGTATAATTTAATTTTTTTTATTTTTTATTTTTTTGTTTTTTTTATAATTTAATTAATTTAAATAAATTTCCCTTACTTGCTGCCTGATAGTTATCTTGTCCCAACTCCGAATACTTTGCTAAACGTGGTGGTTGATGTTGTAATTGTAATTTACCTGAGTGCTTGCAGCACAACACCGATTACTCTGCTTACCCCGATTGTCGAGATATGGCGTGTGGTGTGTGTGTGTGTGGTTACAAATTTAATAATGCCAACTTTTTGCCCCGTTTACCGTTTTGTGTTTTATAATAAGTGATGGTGATGATGATAAAAACAGTATAAAATTATGTTGATAATCAATATTGCCTTGGCCCGGTGGTTGTGGTCCGGTTAGCGCAGACATTATAGTGTCCATAGTTAATTTGACTTGTAAATAAACACCAACACACCGGGCACCCTGAGGGGTAGGCAGACGGGACATTTTGGGGACCAGTTTGATTTTAGTATAATTTTGGAATTAATTATCCTAATCCTACTGATGAATTCCATTGTAATAATCAAATAATTGTGTTGTTTCGCAGCAAACAGTAATTGGTCCAACAGGATTGGGCCAACAATGATTCGAAGCCTGATTCTAGTTTTAAGGGTTCCATGCTGTCATGCTGTCATATGGATTATACACAGTGTTGCAACCCCAACCGTAAAACCCGAAAGGGGGTGATTCTGTACGTAAAATAGAACAACTTTTGTTCTACGACTTTTTAATTCGAAGAAAAAAAAATTTTTTTTCTCCATACATTTTGAGAATAGGTATTTAAAATTTGTATGGAAAAAATATTTTTTTTTTTGTTTAAAAAAAATAAATTTCGTCACAGAAGTTGTTTAGTTTCACAGTCATAATAGAATAACCCCCTTATACCAGTTAAAAATATTACGGAGGCAACTGCAACACCGTGTACAGGTCTGCTAACCAAAGCTGGCGCGTGCACAGTACTCACACGAATGCAATTGTGCAAGTCGGAGTGAGACAGATCGGGTTTTCGTGATGCGTATGCCCCGATCTGTCTCACTCGCACTTGCACAATTGCATTGGTGTGAGTACTGTGCACGCGCCAGCTTTGGTTAACAGACCTGTATAGCAGATTTTGTAAATTTGTCTGAAAATAAAAATAGCCAGGTATTCTATTAAAATGTATAGGTAAACGTCATACATAGGCACTGTCCTACTTGAAGGTGCCCACTGGGCTTGACAGAAATCCAGTTGGACACCACTGCGCTAGATAATTGTAAATATTTTGTGACTTGCATCTCCATAGCAACATGATTTGA
This sequence comes from Nematopogon swammerdamellus, assembly GCA_946902875.1. Lineage (NCBI taxonomy): Eukaryota > Metazoa > Arthropoda > Insecta > Lepidoptera > Adelidae > Nematopogon > Nematopogon swammerdamellus. The sequence continues at coordinate 3,054,023 of OX336358.1, forward strand.
ATGGCGTAATGGATACACTATACTATATACAAGTACCTACCTAATAGCCAGATCGTAATTTACCTTACGTACAAATCTCATCTTTAAGTCCTTGGAATAACATTGCAATTCATCTACCAATTTGATAAATCACATAATATTGAAATTTCAAACTTATTCCACCGAAATATGGATCAAATTCGGTTGCATGTTGTGGTTTGCCAATAATGGTAATGGCGCGGTATAGATTTACCATACGGCATGAATGCCAAATTGGCAAAGAATTCAGAAGTGTGGGATTGCCATTGTCATACATTAAACATTACACACAATTTACGCACATCATTCATTTGATTTTTGCGCAACCGGGCGATTGCCGAACTGATACACCAAAATAATCTTCAATTACCCTCCTATTGATTCAATTCATTTCAATATATTTAAACGAGACAAATCTCTTTAATTAAAGGATAAGTCCGTCTTTGCAACTATGGAAATTTTATACCTATCGTGCTTGTTTGTGTAAAATGTTTTTGAAGCAATAATGTATTTCTATATATAAGGTCTTTCAAAATTAGTTCATAGTACGCTAAGGGGGGGTTCTGTATCGGAAATAGATCACTTTTGAAGAACAAAGAATTTTTTTTAAACCACAATTTTAGTAGTATGGAATAGAATAGTATTAGTATGGAAAAGAAAGAATTTGATTTTTTTTTACCAACTTACACGTGTTATGTCATAATGGTAATGGAGACTTTTTTGTTACTGTTATGAAACTGAATCGATTAGGCTATAAAAATCAACGACCTATTTTTTTATTTAAATACTTACATAAAAATATTTAACATAAAAAAAAGCCAAAGGTTCAAAAAATTGTATATAGGTTTTACTGCCTATATGATACAAAACCCCCCTTAGCGTACTATGAACTAATTTTGAAAGATCTTATATATCTATCGAATTTTTATATACTTAGTTTTTATATAACCCAACAATAATTAAAAAAAAATATATAGGCTTTAATTAAAGCTGCATTGTTGTAAATCGTTTTTACCCACGACCTAGTTCGCATAACTTAAAAATATAGCATAGGTACTAGCTTATGCTCACAGCTCAGGCCGCCGATGACAATTAAAAGTTTTTTTTTTTTGCACACCATTTTTGCCTTTTCACCTGCTCAATAAAAGTATGCCTCCTCAATTCGTTTGATTTCTTCGCAATTGGATGATTCCCGAACTGATGCGTCAAAGTGCTCTTCAATAGACTGGGCGACGCTTCACTACTCATAGACAGATAAGGCTGGTTCGGTGCGATTACATATCGAGCCAAAACTACCGTATAGGGCCGGTACTTAATTAAAAAGAATAGACCGACTGCATCTCTCTGCAAAAAAAAAACATCGTGTTTATGTTAGTGTTTTATTATTTCATCCATTTATTTACACATTTTTTTTTATATTAATTTTACATAATATTTACAAACTCAAAATCTAAAATTAATACAAAAACAAATGGAGTTTCCACCACCGGCGGCGGGGCGAGCCCAAGCTACCGATGGTCGGGTCCCAAAGAGAGGAACCTCCGGACGATGCGTGTTTTATTTATTATTACTCTGGGCATATCTGAAAAAGAGCGCTCTATGTCGCCTTGTGCACCTATATGCGGAGATGGGTCCATATTGTCATTAATTGTGTTATTAATTTAGTTTTTACGTGTATAATTTCATGTTTTTGTAATGTTTTCTTTTTTTTTGTATACCTAGAATGACAGTAAAGGATAAGGACAAGATGCTGTGCTAAAGACCGACAGACTAGCCACCTCTCACCTTGGCACGGTCCTTCCACCAAGTCATGCAGCGGGTGGTTCTTCGTGCCTTACTTGTTGCTCGATAGTTATCTTGTCCGAATACTTTGCTAAACGTGGTGGTAGGTGTTGTGCTGTAATTTACAAGAGTACCTGCAGCACAACTCCGATTACTCTGCTTACTATGATTGTCGGGATATAGCGTGTGGTTTGTTTTTGGTATTTTGTGCTTTTTAGTTTTTTTTTTTAATTAATAACTAAAAAGTCATAAAAATTTCCTTTGTATTTACAAAAACATATTGGATGTAAAGTGACTAAAGTAAGGTTTTGGAAAAATAAAATATATTTTATTCGTTAATTATATTATCTATGTCGACCGCTTTTTACCCGACTGCGAAACAAAGGAGGGTAATTACTTTTTTGGTTTCAATTCGTAGTTTTGCAATAAAAACATTGAAAACGTTTCTTGTATGGGAACCCCCTTAATTTCTTTCTTTTTCTATTTTTTATTATTTGTTGTTATATCGGCCATAATAAATAACACATATTCTGTGACAATTTCAACAGGCTACCTATTACGGTCTAAGAGATACAGCCCTCGGACAGACGGACGGACGGACGGACGGACGGACAGACGAACAGCGGGGGCTTAGTAATATGCTTCCGTACGGGATACGGAAACCTAAAAATGGTAGGATGGATGGAGGTGCACACGTTCGAAGTCACGAGTAAAAAAAAGCCTGTGAAAATTAAATGCTGATGAAATTGGAAAACAATGTTCATATACGTATCACTTTAACGAAATAATACAAAGTAATCAGCCAACACAACACACAACGGAAGGCTTTCGAAGGAAGGGCCAAACAAAATGAAATTATTTTTAAATTTGTTTACCCTGACTGTCGGGCGATAATTTAATATTTTTTCCCTTTAAACGCTGAGCTCGAGTAAACACAATCTGAAACCGATTTTACATTTACTAAACTTCGTCGCGAAAACATCGTCGCCACGATATTTTCAAGTGGAAGTAGGTACTTGCATACAATGCGGCCAGCAAGATTTTAAATTTTTCCTATCATACATCACATTTGAACATGAATTTTTCTTCATTGCACCACCGCAATGGATATTTTATAAGCAGATATTTATTAAGCGGCGGGTGGCCGAGTGGTTTGGGCGTCGGCTTCTCATGCGAGAGGTCCGCGGTTCGAATCCGGTCGGCGTGTACCCAATGAGTTTTTTCTGACGAAAAAATTTACACCTGCTACTTCACCGTTCGGAACCGGTGTGAAACTGTAGGTCCCTTCCCTTGCCCCTTACTAGGTGGTAGGCTCAAATTGTAGCCGACTGGGTTGGTACCACCGTACTGGATGTAAGGTAGCCGCATAGCAGCCTCGGTTGTGTTATCCTCTAGTCCAGTATAGCCAGCAATCCAGGGAAGTCTCCGGTATGGCACCTACTTTCTCGTAGGTGATATTGGCTGGTCGGAGCATGCGCTTTCGCTCCTCCGACTCGGCCACCCATACCGGAATACATAAAAAAAAATTGGGTCTTAGATTTCGGGTTATTATTATGAAAGAGGTTGTAGAGTGGCATATTTGACATTCGAGAAACGAAAATAACGTATGAAAGAATGTGTTGTAAAATTATAGGATAATAGATGTCGTCGACGGCCGCAGAGGCGGGATGACATTTTCGTTCGTTTTGACAGCTGAAAGGAGCCGAAGGACGACTCGACGTCGTGATTCGAGAAACAGAAATAAAGCATGAAATGAAATCAAATTAAAAACCGGCCAAGTGCGAGTCGAACTCGCGCAACGAGAGTCCCGTATCGCCATGTCATGGTCAGCGTCACTCACGCCATCTATGCATTCGTTAAAATGCTTCATACTCTTTTCGGTAGATGGCGCGCATGCACTTTTTAGGCGTCGGTATCAGGTCAGTCAGTCAGTCAGTCAGTCAGCGTGTAAGCGTGCACTGCTGGACATACCCCTCTCCAATTTTCCTCCAGTCCTCCCGGCCTTCAGCGAAACGGAACCACTGCTTTCCGCCGACGTACTTGATGTCGTCGTCCCACCGTACCATACCGTACCGTACCGTATCAGGTACGGGCCCCTATTAATAAGCCTACGCCGTCTGTCTGTCTGTCTGTCTGTCTGTCCGTCCGTCCGTCTGTCCGAGGGCTGTATCTCTTGAACCGTAATAGGTAGTCCGTTGAAATTTTCACAAAAAATATGTTATTATGGCCGATATTACAAATAATAAAAATAAGAAAAAGTAAAAAATTCACGGGGGTTCCCATAGAAGAAACCAAAAAGTGTATGCGCGCGCGCCATCTACCGAATAGATTATGAAGCATGACTGACATTAACTAATATGAAGCATTTCATAACACGCCATCTAGATGGCGTGAGTAGCGCTGGCCGTACATGACCATACGGGACCCTCCTCGGTGCGCGAGTTCGACTCGCACTTGGCCGGTTTTTTTAGTTTCTTATATGGGGATCCCATGAATTTTTTACTTTTTCTTATTTTTATTATTTGTTGTTATGTCAGTGCTTCTCTTCGGTCGTGCCGGCTACACTGAAATGTACGGAAAGCACGAACTATTTACATAGACGTTTCGACCGAATTTTCATTCAGTGCGGTGGTATCTACCAGGGCGGATTAAACCTTAGATCACCTAATAAGGTAAGAAGGGAAGGGACCTACAGTTTTAAGTGAAATCCAAACCACGGTCAGTCTCCAACGGTCGAGCGATAACCCATTAAAGTACTGACCAAGTTCAGGTGTGCATATGATCACGACCGACACAGTCGAACGAACATCATCTCCCTCGATATATCGGCCTATCTCGCCACGTTCATGTCGGAAATAAGGTGCCAGGCCAGGGCTTTCGTTTAGTCGTATTAGCTATACTACGTACCGTGTGGGGCCGGTACTTTAAAAGCCCCACTGCATCTCTCACCGTGTATGTCGTAAAAGGCGACTAAGGCATATGACACCCTTCTTATATTACTAGGTACTAACCCGCCCGGGTTGATACCACCGCACTGAATGAAAAGTCGGTCGAAACGGCTATGTAAATAGTTTGTGTTTTCCTGGACGGATTATGTAGCCGACACGACCGAAGGGAAGCACTGACGTGGCACCAAGTTCACCCGGTGTTATGGGCTGTTGTAGGTGATGTAGCCAACCCTGTCAGTTTCCATAAAAAAAAAACTATCTTTCTCTCTCTTAGAACATTAAGTTGGGAATGCAAAAATTTTGCATTTTTTCAGTAATTTTGTATGAGGGTAAAATATGAAGTCATGGAACAAAAGTGGTCCAGTTTCAGCTGTAAAACCATTCCTTTTCGTGTAGGTACTACCGCATAATATGCAACGAACTATGTTAATAAATTTTTGAAGTGAAAACTTCTTTAGCGGCTCTTGGCAGTTTTTAGGTGGGTAAAAAATGTTAAATTCGCGTCATCGCGTCATCGCGTCAGCGTCAGATTTATTTTTATTAGGTATTTAAAATGTAACCTTAAGCCATTGCATTAATGGTTAAGTTACGAGTGGCTCGGGATCAATTCTGTTCGTCTCTCAGTGACAGTGGGAATCCGATATTCGTTTGGTAGTTTATGTGATTTCGTGGCTCAATGGTAAGAATGTAGGATTTGTATTTTTTGACCATGGGTTCGAATCCCTCAATTTTTTTTTGTTTTTTTTTTTTGTTTTCTTTTTTAAGCAATGTTACGGTGTTTGAATTTTTTTAGGGTGTTTAGTTTTTTTTTAGGACCACCTAAGAATTATTTTCGGAAATACAAAAAGTTTTCACTTCTGCCGGCACTCCCGGAGTGCAACTGTGGTTTTTTTTTACTAAAAAAGTTAAATTACAAATAAAAAAAATTACCCCGACCCTTAAAAGTAAAAAATAATTCCGTTTACTTACTTAAAGGAGTCGGGGGACCGCTAAGTAAATTCCCGCGCAGCTCTGAGCTTTTACAGTTTTATTTACGTTGAGGAACGAAGAAATTGTGATTGTTGGAACTCTAAGAACGCTATATGGGCTTGTCAAATGAAATTTTTCCTCATTTTCATAAAATGCCCTCATAACGTTTCCGGTCTTTTGCGTCATATAAGAATATGTTTTCTCGGAATTTAATCAAAACGGACCGTAACAGGTATATTAAATTTGCTCTGAGACGGTATTATTTCACAAATGTGAAGTTGTATGTTTTTAGGGTTCCGTATCTATTCGGAAGCCTATTACTAAGCCCGCAACGTCTGTCTGTCCGTCTGTATGTCCGAGTGCTGTATCTTTTGAACCGTAATAGGTACCTAGCCGGTTAAAATTTTCACAGAATATGTGCTATTATGGATGATACGAGTATGATATGCAAATAATAAAAAAACCGGTCAAGTTCGAGTCGAACTCGCGCACCGAGGGTTCCGTATCGCCATTTCATGGTCAGCGCCACTCACGCCATCTATGTATTAGTTAAAATGCTTCATACTCATTTCGGTAGATGGGGCGCATACACTTTTTAATTTCTTGTATGGGGACCGCCGTGAATTTTTTACTCGTTCTTATTTTTTTTATTTGTTGTTATATCGGCTATAATAACACATATTCTGTGAAAATTTCAACGGCCTACCTATTACGGTTCAAGAGATACAGGTCTTGGACAGACGGAAAGACAGATAGACAGACAGATGGCGTAGACTTAGTAATAGGGTCCCGTACGACGGACACGGAAACCTAAAAAGCAAATAATAAGGGATCCCCATACAAGAAACGTGCTAACAATCAATTATGTTTACGCTACTCAATTTGATGACGAACCATACTGAATATGCAAATTATGTCTGAATGAAATATTGGTAATGTTGTGTGCTCTTTATGGCGAAATAAATATCTGAACCTGAATCTGAATCTGAACCAATGATAGATGGCCAGAGGAGACATACAGTTTGGTATGGGACATAGGATAGCACACCATACGCACGTACGACGCACTGAATTGGGAAAATTGTCAGCACGAAATCAATTTTATCGATCATTCCTACTAAGCCTCATTTGTATGCATAGCTCGTATTGCCTAGGTCTAGGAGAAACGGAATATTTACAAATTCAGCAGGCATTCAAAGTCCTTAGTAACTCGATTTAGTAGGAAACTTTCCAACTGAAACAATGAGGCATTTTTTTTTATTTGAATATTTCGTAATAAAGTTAGATGTCTTATTACGTCAAGGCTTAAATTTTGTCGTATTGTTAGGAATGAAATTGAATTTTAGTAATTCAATATTTAGTAGAACTTTTAAAGAGGCTTCAATTTCGATTTTTAAGAGTCACCATCCATCTAGAAAGGATATAATTTTCAATTGAAATATTTTCTTCTTCTGTGACATTAAAAGTTAAATTACAAATTTAAAATACCACCGGCCCCTTAAAGGTCAAATCTAAATTTGCGTTTAGTTACTTAAAGGATTCGGAGGACCGCCTAGTAAATACCCGCGCAGCTCTGAGTTTATATATTTTATTTACTTACGGTCCCCCGACTAATTTAAGTAACTTAACGGAAATTATTTTTGACTTTTTAAGAGGTCGAGGATTTTTAAAATTTGTAATTTAACTTTTATTTCAAGCTTTATAAATCCCTTAGGGGACAGCCATTAATCACGTGAGCAAAAAAGGGGGGGCGGGGGGGGGGGGGGGGGAAGGGTAAAAAAATCCAAAAAATTTGCTCTCGTGATTAATGGATGTCCCCATAAAACACCCCTCTTTTTCGTCGGGGGTTAATAAAACGAGGTGCATGTGTAAGTATGTCTGTAAAGGATAAACTTTTTTATAAATACATCGTCGCGGAGATACCTTCACCGATTCCTTGTTGATATTGGGCTTATAATTAAGAAGCCATTGGTTCTCAAAATCGTTTCTTTTTCCGGCGAGTGTGTTTCCCGAATCCTTTAACCTGGGTGTCTCGTCGTATTAACAGGCTAGACAGCCTAGTAACATTCTGCTAATCTGCTGGCTTGGCACCCAACTGAACGTGGTTCGGCGAGGAGAGGTGTTTTGACCATTAGTCCCTCGGCACAGCCACCCATGTTTATTTTACATAAATACAATCCATTTTTGAAAATCGCATATGAATCGGTTCAGCCGTTTTCGATTTTACACATTAGACAGATAGATAGACTAATACAAATAAAATATAATATGTAGGTACAGTACGCGAAAGTAAATTATGAACATCGCGCTTTAGAAAGAGACAATCCGGTAGTAGGCGTTCGACACCTGAAAGACTTTCTGGCTCCTTTGGCTCCTTTCGTGAACACTCGGCTCGAAACGAAACGTAACAAAAACGACATGCACCGCCTCAACATTAGGTTAGATGCGTCGCTACGCGACGCATCTTCTCTATGTTAACCCTGGTTATTTTTTTTAAACCACCAAAACATCACTCACATACCACACTTTCCTTCGAGCCGAAGTCTGCCGAAAGCAGCTAAAGGAGCCAGGAAGGAGCCAGGAAGTCTTTCAGGTGGCGCACCGCGGTTGTAGAGCGTCGCCCCTGTCGCGCGAACTCCCACGTCTCTGTGGACAGGGACGACGACGACGCCCTCGGCCATAGCCGAATATCATTGTCTCCCTCTACGGAGACAAGCCATGCTGCATCGTCATAGCCCCACTGCGACGTTGCTATCGCTTACTCGCTCTCGCTTACCTACCGATGACAGGAGCGAGAGAGAAACATGAAATCGCTCACCCTTCATCGGGCGCCCGTCGCAATCTTCGTGTTTCTATCTCGCTCCTGTCACAGGGAGGCAAGCGAGAGCGAGTAAGCGATAGCAACGTCGCAGTGGGGCTATGACGATGCAGCATGGCTTGGTCTCCGTACTGCCGTCCGATGGCAAAATCGTGCAAGTCGAAAACATTGGTTTTGAGATAATTCCGTTTAAAGTTTTTTGCCTTCTTTGTTTCATAAAGTTTGATTTATGTATTTTCTAGTTATGAAAAATATACAGAAAGAAGCATTTTTGTACCCTTTTCATGGGAGGTGTAAAAAAAAGTCACTATTTACTTTATTTTAATAACAATGTTAAAAAACCTACTCTGGCGGAACATTCAATAGATAAGTATTGAAAATCCATATGCCAAACTACGGCAAGTATTGAGTTGCAGTTGTTTACCGTAATCTTTTAGCTTCTAGCTTGTATTGAAAATGCCCATAACTCTAGTTGTAATGATTTGCCTTAAGAGATTTTATTTGAGAAAGAGCTTAAAGGGCAAGAGATAAATAACAATTGGTGCTTTAAAACATTTGCTATTTATATATATCCAGAATATATTGAGTATTGCTTAATTTGAAAATCGTGGTGGTTCTGGGGGGAATAGAGATGTTCATTCCCAGCGCCCTCGTCCACCCCGGTGGTAAAAGCCAGTCGGTGCTGAAGCTGTCGCAGCTAATGGCGCAGCTTACCGTACATGGTCGTGCGCTGCGCTCGTGCCAGAGGTGATCCTAAGATCTCCGAACTGAAGAAAGAATACAACCGCCTCTCCAGTTCCTGCAAGAGGAATGTTGTCAAGGCAAAATTCGAGCATATCGGCAGAGTTGGCGACAGGCTGAACCAGCACCCAACTGGGAGCCGTGAGTTTTGGTCTCTCGCCATATCTGTCGAGTCGAATTTCTGCCGCTCCTCACTTCCGCTTCTGCAATGTTCTGGGGGCTCACTTGCTCACTCCGCAAAGGAGAAAGCCGACTTACTGGTGTCTCTGTTTGCGGGGAACTCTAACCTGGACGATGAGGGTGCCATTCCTCCATCCATAAGTAGTTGTGAGAACTGATCCTCGCCGGAAGTACAGTTGCGACAATGAACTGTCCGGGCGGAGCTTCTCTCCCTAGACACCAGGAAGGCGAGTGGGCCGGACAGGATTCCTGCATTGGTGTTAAAACGGTGTGCTACCGAGCTGGCTCCAGTGCTGACGCGCCTTTTCCGCCTCTCTTACTCCCCTTGCCGTGTGCCGGCAGCCTGGAAATCTGCGTTTGCCCAAGCAGTTCCCAAAATGGGCGACCGGTCAAACCCGTCCAACTACCGACCCGTTGAATTACCGACCTCCCTACTCTGTAAGGTGATAGAGCGCATTATCAATGCACAGCTCATGACGTACTGGGAGACAAATCACCTCATAAGCGATCGGCAATATGACTTCCGGCCAAACCGATCTGTAGGTGATCTCCTAGCGTACGTCACTAACCATTGGGGGGAATCGCTTGAAGGATATGGTGAATCCTTGGAAATTGCCCTCGGTATTGCCAAGGCATTTTAAAGGGTTTGGCACAAGTCGCTCTTGAGAAAGCTTCCGGCGTATGGACTCCCTTCTATCCTATGCGACTGGGTCGCCGACTTCCTACATGGGCGTAGCATTCAGGTCCTGGTTGATAGTTGCTCGTCGGACTCCATGTCAGTGAATGCCGTCGTCCCACAGGCATCTGTGTTGTCACCCACACTGTTTCTTCTGCATATCAATGATATGCTGCCACTGGGCAACATACATTGTTATGCGGATGACAGTACGGCACACGGATCCTACACCAGTCACCCTTCAGTCAGACGGGATGTTGTGGATGAGAAGAGGCGAAGACTTGTGTCTGAACTGGAACAAACGCTTGGGTCTATTTCCGAATGGGGCCGTAGTAATTTGGTCGAGTTCAACGCTTCCAAAACAAGTCTGCGCGTTCAGTGCAAAAATAACGGCGTTCACACCAGCTCCTTGCTTCCAGGGCACGTCGCTAAAATTAAGCGACCACCTCGGGGTCCTCGGAGTCGAACTGTCGCACGACCTAAACTTTCGACCCCATATCGAGGGCAAGGACAAGCTGGCTTCTAAAGAGCTGGGCGTACTCAATAAGTTGCGACGGTACTTCACGCCGGGCCAAAGGCTGCTTTTGTATAAATCGCAGATTAGGTTCTGCTTGGAGTACTGCTCGCACTTGTGAGATAGCTCAGCTAAATACCAGCTTGCGCCTTTGGATTCGATCAAGCGTCGAGCCGTGCGACTAGTGCGCGACCCCGATGTGTCCCGCGATCTAGAACCACTGCAACTCCGTAGCGCCCCAAGTTTGTTCTATCGCTGATTCCATGGGGAATGCTGGGAGGAGCTGTTTAACGCGATCCCGCCGTCCCTTTCCACCTCCGCACAACACGCACTGGGCAGGGATTGCATCCCTATACGCTTGACTTACCACGGATATGTACCAATCGGTTCTGCAGATCCTTCCTCCACAGAACTGGTAAACTCGGGAACTCCCTGCCCACATATTTCCCCCCAAGTATAGTCTCGGGTCCTTCAAGACTAGCAAGAATCTAGACTTTGTCAAACTCCTGTCTTTTTAACCGACTTCAAAAAAAGGAGGTTCTCAATTCGACTGTATTTTATTTTTGTTACCTCAGAACTTTCGACTGGGTGAACCGATTTTGATGATTCTTTTTTTATTTGAAAGCTGGTGCTTCCCGTGTGGTCCCATTTCAATTTGGTCAAGATCGGATTGAAAAGCTAGGCGGAATTGCGAGGCCGAAGGCCGGGCGATTCCGCCGAGTACATTAATAGCAAAAAATGACCAAAAAAAAACTGTGAAATAAAAAACTATTTAAAAAAATATAAAAACCGCCTTCAATAAAGTATGAAATAAAAAAAATCGAACCCTAGAGTTGAAGGCGGTGCTAAAGCAAGCAAAAATAACCGACCGCCTTCAAATCTAGGTTTCGATTTTTTTTTATTTCATACATTTTTGACGGTGGTTATTATATTTTTTTAAATAGTTTTTAAGGGATCGCGTATTCTGCATTTTTTTCCTCAGGAGGGGTGATCATAGCCGGTGTTTGTGGTAAAGCATTCGTTGTCATATCCGTCGACAAGGCGCGTCACCACCGTCACTCACATGGCAGACTACTGTAACTTGAGTTATTGCGTATTGCCTTGTGGAAATATGAAGTGGCAATTTTGCGGCAAACTCATACAACTGGACTTGCTTTATTTTGCCATCTGGAATGAAAATTTTACCGACTTGCAGCAAATTTTAAATGCTCTAAATTCGTCTAGAAACACGTTATTAGAAATCTGCCTTCACATATAGATAGGTTATGACTAGAGAAATCGTTTGAGCCATGTTACGGCAAACTCGTGTAACTCGAGTTGCATGAGTTTGCCATCGGACGGCAGCGTAGAGGGAGACCAATGATAGTCGGCTATGACTCGGCCCTACAACCGCATTGTCTCTTTCTAAAGCGCGATGTTCATGATTAACGGCCGGGCACTATACCTAACTTAGCCCAGTAAATGTTGATTTAGGTACGGAACAAAATACTTAGGTACAACACATACATACATACCTCACGCTGTTTTTTTTTATGTAATCCGGTATGGGTGGCTGAGTCGGAGGGGTCAAAGCACATGCTCTGACCAGCCAATATCACCTCCGAGAAGGTAGGTGCCATACCGGAGACTTCCCGGGATTGCTGGATATACTGGACTAGAGGAGAACACAACCGAGATTGCTATGCGGCCATCTTACATCCAGTACGGTGGTACCAACCTAGTCGGCTACAATTTGCTCCTACCACCTAGTAAGGGGCAAGGGAAGGGACCTACAATTTTTCATCGGTTCCGAACGGTGAAGCAGCCGGTGTAGGTATGCACGTAAATTTTTTCGTCAGAAAAAACTCATTGGTACACGCCGACCGGATTCGAACCTCGGACCTCTCGCATGAGAGGTCGATGCCCAAACCACTCGGCCACCCGCCGCGTATCCCGAGAATCGGGGTAAGCAGAGTAATCGGAGTTGTGCTGACAATGTTAAAGGACCGTTCCAAGGTAAGAAGTGGCTAGCCTGTTGCCTTTATCCCGTAGTCGCCTTTTACGACACGCACGAGGGGAGATGCAGTGGGGTGATTCTTTTTAAGTACCGGCCCCACACGGTGCACCAGTATACAGTTGTATATTTTATCAAATTCCAATATCTCACCTACGTGCAACGCAGTCCGAGAGGCCGAATGTTGATTGTGAGAGTTGAGAAGGCCCAAGGCCGCGCCGGGGCGGGTTATCTGGCTGAGCCACGGCCTCGTTTAGTCGCGGCACAATTTCCGGACCGGAATTGACGCCCCCGCTCACGGGAGACACGCTCGCACGCTCAACAGTTGAGTCCGCCTCGAGGCTCGAGGCGTTGAGTCTGTGACTGACTCAAACCTGTATTATAGAGCAAACCGATTTTATATACCTTTAAGTACCGTGAACACCACCGTTGAGGGTAAGCCGCTTATAAAATACTTCCAATGTTTAAAAACCGGCCAAGTGCGAGTCGAACTCGCGCACCGAGGGTTCCGTATCGCCATGTCATGGTCAGCGCCACTCACGCCATCTATGGCTTAGTTAAAATGCTTCATACTCTTTTCGATAGATGGCGCGCACACACTTTTTAGTTTCTTGTATGGGGACCCCGTGATTTTTTTACTTTTTCTTATTTTTATTATTAGTTGTTATATCGGCCTTAATAACACATAGTCTGTGAAAATTTCAACGGGCTACCTATTACGGTTCATGAGATACGGCTTGGACAGACAGACGGACAGACAGACAGACGTGCGCTTAGTAATAGGGTCACGTACGACGGATACGGAACCCTAAAAATGAAAAGGCTTACAGTTTTGATTTGACACTCTACAGACAGAAGAGCGAGTCGAAACCCTTTTCAAAGATATAACATTCGTTCATAATTTTAAAAGTTTTTCGTTTTAAAAGTTGTTCTCATCATTATTACGTACCCCTTTACTTTGTAAATTTTCTGGTGAATGGAAATAAGTGTTTTTTTTTTTACAAGAAGCTGCATGGAATAGTTATTACGTAATATTTTCTATTTAGTACAAAACAAGCTTCGCCCGCGGCTTCGTCAGCGTAAGTTTCGGGTTGAAAAACATAAACGCACTATTCGGAATAAAACATTTAATTAATTAATTAATTAATATTAATTAATGAGGTTCTCCTTTTTTTAATGGAACTGACACGGTTGGCTAAATCACCTACAACATCCGCGATGTCAGCCCATAACACCGGGTGAACTTGGTGCCACATCAGTGCTTCCCTTCGGTCGTGCCGGCTACACTGAACTGGACGGAAAATACAAACTATTTACATAGCCCTTTCGACCTTTCATTCAGTGCGGTGGGACCAACCAGGGCGGGTTAAACCCTACTACCAAGTAATATAAGAAGGGAGTCATATCCCTTAGTCGCCTTTTACGATAAACACGGGGAGATATGCAGTGGGGCTATTCTTTTAAAGTACCGGCCCCACACGGTACAGATATATTTAAAAGTAAATTAATAAAAGGCCGAGCGCTGCGCTTCGAACAAGAATGAAATAATTTCAGTTTTATCATCGCTGAAACTCTCAAAAAGTCGGCAACTCCGTTCTAACAGCGCAATTAGTACCAGGAAGCCGTTCGTTTCGGCCTTCGGGGATAAAAACAGGCAAAAATCTACTTAATTCCAAAAGTACAAGAGCTTATAATCAAATGACGATGGTGCGACGATTTATTAAATTTTAAAATGAACTCTATTCATAAGACGTAAAGACATAGAGTCCATTGATAAGGAAGTGAACGTTTACTCGAATCTTATTTAGTTGAAGCATTTTCCTATCGACAAGTTTAAATTGAAGATGTTAGATTTTTCTGCACCGTTAGCGAACTAGATTTAAAGATTAGTGGCGATTTTGTGATTTATCGTCACACCTGTTTTCCAGTCGGGTTGGCAGAGACAACGGATCGACGTGCCACAGTCCTGACAACACTGAAGCTTTGTTACTCCGCTGAACTTTTGTAATTTCCAAGGACATTTTGAAAATGGAGCATTTTTTTGCGAAATAAAATTTACATACACATACATTTTTTTTAATGTAATCCGATATGGGTGGCTGAGTCGGAGGGGCCAAAGCACATGCTCCGACCAGCCAATATCACCTCCGAGAAGTTAGGTGCCATACCGGAGCCTCCCTGGATTGCTGGCTATACTGGACTAGAGGAGAACACAACCGAGGCTACTATGCGGCCATCTTACACACAGTACGGTGGTATCAACCCAGCCGGCTACAATTTTATTTTTGTTAAGACTATGCCAAGGTGAGGGGTGGATGGATATAAATACTTTTAGTCTACCATGGATATTAATATTTTGGTTGGTATTTGGCTTACCATGGTTTGAATTCGCGGTCACTGTGGCCGACGTTTCGGACTGGCGCGTGTAGTCCATCCTCAGGGCGAGTGCCTGGCTGCGGTCGGGCCCGCGGTTGACAGAACACTGCCTGTCAAACGCGAGCGGCTGCGAAGATTGTAGTTGCAGCTGTGGGTAGGCACCAATTCGGCTTGGGCTGCGTTCCGCACCTCCGCCGAGGAGCAGAATGTACTGACGGTGTCCCCCAGCTGCTGCTGGTGCACACTGCCAGACCTGCCGCTCTTCAGGGGGGCGAGCACGGGATTCCATACCGCAGGCAGCCTGTAGGAGTCTTCTCTGTTGAAGTTGGCATGCTTCGAGATCTCGATGGACTCACGGATAAACCTCTTGTGTTGGAAGATCTACCCGGCGGGTAGATCTTCCAAGACCACTCCAACACAAGAGGTTCAGCGACTGAAGACGTACCTGAAGGCGCGCCCTGAAGATGGACTGCACGTGCCAGTCCGGTGGATGGATAGCCTATCGCCTTTCAGATTCAGATATTTACTTCGCCATAAAAAACAATATTTCATTGAGACATAATGCTCAGTATGGTTCGTCATAATTTTTTTTTTCTTGTCAGTTCAGCAATTCAATCTAAGAATTGGGAGAACCGGGCGGGAAACCTTATATTGTTTTTGTTAAATATAACTTAAATAGGTAGTTTTAATTACGTTAATTAAAGCATGCTGTAGGTTTCTAAGCAAAAAATAAAAAATATTAAGTCGTGGATATATTCATAAAGAAAGATAATAAAATACAAAGAGAATTAGCTTTCAGTCAAGTCATTAGTAAAAGTAAATAGTTTATTCAATTCAAATTAACATAGTTATAAAATAATTAACTAATCTAAAAATTATATGAACTAACTTAGGAAATAAACTAACTTAAAAAATAAATTTCATTTAGTGCTTTTGTCCCCGGGATTGTGCCGAGGATGCCAGCCGCGTTACCCCTCTGAATTGAGTAAAAGTTGAGTTTATTCAAATAAAAACAATTTTTTTTAATCATCCAAGCCAGCAATTTTTTTATTTCCAATAGGAAAAAATTCACTGAACTTGTGAAATGGATTGTCTATGAGAAATATTTACAGCACGGCATATTATTGTCCTTAGTTCTTTGCCTTTTACGAGACGTGCACTAATTAATTTACTGCTTAGCATATGCCATTTTCGAACTAAGACGAGATTACTCTTAGCCGACACCAAAAGAGAAAAAAAAAAAAAATTCACCGGCACAAGAGTAATTTCTCAGAACGCCAGGCGGTACTTCCAAAGGCGTAGATAACAATACCCAGAAAGGGCGAAGATGTTGCATACATTTTATCTTGTTCTCAATGTTTGGTCGGCATGCATTCAATTTTGTTGACAGATGGTGCGCGATTAATTTGTCGCAGATTTATATTTTTCATTATATTACTATTTGGTCTTTGAGATTTGTACTACCCCGTATTATCACTGGTATAAACTGAAAATGCTACAAACATGTTGACTTGAGATTCTGACTGCATATGAATTTTGAATTTTGACAGGGTACAAACCTGTACCTCAATTTATACTGCTGACGCATGCTAAATATTAATTTGACTAATTGATACATTAATTATCAAGTTTATTTAGCACGCATACTAAAATATTAATTTGGCTAGTTGATACATTAAGTATCAAATTTTTTATTAAATTTTATTTTTACATTGTACTACAATGTGGTATGAATAATTGACATGACTTGATACGATATGTATCAACAATTTCTGACAAAGGCTCTATACACCTGATTTCATTTATACTTTTACTTTTGATTTTATGTGGTCAGAATTATCAAGCTTAAATTATAGTTATTCTAGCTCTCAAACTAGTTATATCTTAACACTGGTAAGCGGTGTCTATTGTGTAGGTAGCTAGTCACAAAGTATTGTAATTGAAGACGTTAAAAAAATAGCCCTGCGAAGTTTCTTGCCGGCTGTTCTTTGTGGGTGGAACTAAAATTTGTTCCATCTAAACCTGTGTGTGCAAGCGAGAGCGCGATAGAGAGGCATATACAATAGTAGGAAATATAAAATATATTTGTCCGTCTTTTGCGAGCCTCGAACCCGCGGTCCCTGCCACAAATATATTGTGACCGACCAGACGTCTTAAACCACACGGCTAATCGGTCGTGTACTTATGCATCGAATTTGGGAACAGTTGGTGAAGATTTCATGGAGCGACATCTAGCACTTCAGCGGTAAACCAGGTTATAGAGAGGACAAACGGTAAATATCCGCCGGCGGCGGGAGTCAGGCCTCCAAGCACGCCAGTGGGTGCAGGCCGTGGCTACGGAGCTCTCCGGGACGACGCGAGACAAGCTACGAGCGATAGGTGGTGGTACTAGACACGTAGGCCACCACCACCCCCATACCGGAGAGCTCCGTATCCGTCGGACTGCGGGGCGATGTCACACAGCTCTTCTATCTTTGTTGACCCTCTTGCGTGCGTCGCTGTTGCGCACGGCGTTGCACCGGTAGCGGAGGCTGCAAGCGCGACGCAGGGCCGCGATAGCCCCAAGCTAACCGGTGGCGGCGGACTTCGTCCCGTCGTAGCTGGTGTGGCGGGGCGTGTCCCTGGTTCGTCATCCTCACCGGCAGACGCGGGCGATGGATCAGCGAACCGTGGTGGATTGGGTGCGCTGGTTGCGAAAGAAGCAGCAGGTCTTGTCTCTGGATCCGGCCACACCGCGAGGAGGGCGAGGCGTGTTGACTGGGACGCGCGACGCCACTTGTCCCTCCTCTGACACAGCGGGGTGGTGAGGCGCTGAGGCGGTGTCGCCGGTAATCCACTGCCGAGGCTGTCGGGTAACCGGTTTTATAAAATTTTCATTTTTTCAAATTTTCAGAAAAAAATTTTACCCCCTGTCAGTCTGACAGCTTTTCTTCTTAATATTATTCGTTTTTAAAGTTTTTTTTACTAAAAAAAATATGGTGGACGGCGGAAGTACGTCGCGTCGTCGTTGTAATTAAAAATATATATTTTTGTGGTTCTCGCGGTGCGAGAATTTATGCAACAGACGTTAAAAGCTACAACAGAAATGGCTGTATACTCTAATGAGTTTTGCCTGTTTCGGGAGGAGACGAATTAATATAAAAAAAATATTAGTTTTTAAAGTTAACATTTGCGATTTAAGAATTAAACTTCTAAGCACGATAAAGTATTATAAACTGATTTTGTATCTGACTTCGCACTTTATATACTTTATGACGTCATCACGTGAAACTATCGTCCGTAAACCGACTTTACAGACAACCAATTTTTCTCAGAAAACTTTGTGAGCTACTGTGCTGAAATTGTATTTATCTATTTTATTTTTATTTAAATTAATATAGTGACAGCTGCAACAACCGGCATATTTCATTCAACTTCGTGCATTTTATTTAACTTCCTCGACCAGTTTAGGCCCCCTCTGATCATTTAATTTCTATGTGCAAAGGAGATTTTACTTAGCTGAAGTGGCCTGCTTCAGTAAACAAGGCTGTAAATAAGAGGCGGGGAAAGGAAGACACGGGAGAGGAAGGCTGGGGCAAAGATATTTATACTTAGACAGGACATTGTCAGCCTCGGCAGGCCTCACGCACTCTATGTACTTGCGCGCGCTAACTACCTACCGCCCGACGGGCCGCCGGCGGTCTATTTCAGTGCAAATTCATCAGGCGCGCGAAGTATACATAGACGCTCGCCCACGCAACTGCGCGCAGCTGCAACGCAATAACCACTTTACACTCGATCGTTAAGGTACATTTTCGCACGCAGCGATTGGCGACGTGAAGCAGTAGGCTATTAAAGCCCGAAGGTAGGAACATTTTCTATGGAGTGATTTATCTGTTACGAAGTAACTATTAAGTAATCTGTGGCCTCGGTAGCTCAGTGGTGCGGACGTTCATTGTTTATTGTATAATTTCATCCATATGTAGGTAACCTACGCTTGGATATGTCGAAAATTCCGCCAGTTCTAAATTCAATGCGAACAAACTTCGCAAGTCACAATGTCTTGTTAGTTAGTTCGACTGTTGTTAAGCAACTCTGAGCGCGGTCAGTACTTGGATGGGTGACCGCTCGACCGTTGGAGGCTGACCGTGGTTCGCATTCCACGTAAAACTGTAGGTCCTTTCCCTTCTTACCTTACCAGGTGGTAGGGTTTAACCCGCCCGGGTTGCTACCACCGCACTGAATGGAACGGCGGCGGTCGAAACGGCTATGTCAATAGTTCGTGTTTTCCGTCCAGTTCAGTGTAGCCGACATGATGAAGGGAAGCACTGACATGGCACCTAGTTTTTTTTTATGTATACTGACACGGTTGGCTACATCGCCTACAACATCCGTGATGTCAGCCCATAGCACCGGGTAAACTTGGTGCCACGTCAGTGCCTCTCTCAGGTCGTGCCGGCTACACTGAACTGGACGGAAAACACAAACTATTTACATATAGCCGTTTCGACCGACCTTTCATTCAGTGCGGTGGTACCAACCCGGGCGGGTTAAACCCTACCACCTAGTAATATAAGAAGGGAGTCATATCCCGGTGTTATGGGCTGACAATCACGGATGTTGTAGGTGATGTAGCCAACTTTGTCATAGTTTCCATGAAAAAAGAAACAACACAAATTGCGGAACAGTTGAAAGGAAAGGTACACAGGGACCAAATTACAATTTTCTTTTATGTAACCCAGTAAGGGTGGCTGAGTCAGAGGGGCAAGAGTACGTGCTCCGACCAGCCGATGTCACCTCCGAGAAGGTAGGTGCCATACCGGATACTTCCATTTGAATCCGCTGGCTACTGAACTAGAGGAGAACGCGGCCCAGGCTGCCGTGTGGCCATCATACGTCCAGTACGGTGGTACCAACCCAGTCGGCTATAATTTGAGCTTATTACCTTTTGCCGTTGGAGCGGCCGATATCGGTCGCTTTATACATTAAGCGCATGAATAGTTGAAATGTAGCATGAAATTAGAGAATATTATTGTGAAATTAAATTTAATTGAATTGAATTGAATCGAATTGAATTAAATTATTTATTTCTCCTATAGGTACTTCATTTCATTTCATACATTGCATAAAACAAGTGCGGAGTCACGGGCAAAGTCTGCCTCTAAATAAATATTAAGGAATACCTCAGCCATATTATGTTTTATTTATTGAAGGCGCGACATATGGCGCGGAGCCAACCGTAAGGTATCAAACGACGCCCATTGACATTCGGTCGCATGCGGGGTTTGCGAATGCAATGCCAACCTGACAGGTGCCTATTCACACCCCTCTTGAAGGACCCGAGACTGTATTTTGGGGGAAGTACATATATGGGCAGGGAGAGCGTTCCAGAGTTTACCGGTTCTGTAGAGGAAATGTACTGTTAATTAGGTATTTCGTTTATCCGGAATCTACCGTTAATGGGCTGGAGTTGGATATCCACTCGCCTGTCATCCCTTTAAGACTCAGAAGGGACGACGGGAGAGCGAAAACTCTTATGAGGGTTGAAGCAGAGAATGTTTGGCGTGACGAAGAGAACCTGCGGAATAAATCCACGTTAAATTGTAGGTCCCTTCCCTTCTTACCTTACTAGGTGGTAGGGTTTATCCCGGCCTGGTTGGTTGGCGGTGGTACCGCACTGAGCATAATACGTCCATTAATTCTATAACAAAAAAGTAGGTACCCTACACTTGAACCTACACCAGATCAGGTGGCAGTGGACTGGACACTAGCCGAAGGTATAACGGATGTGCGAGCAACTGTGTCCTAGACTGGCGGTTGTAGACAGGAAGTCAGGTGTGGGAAGACCAACCGCGAGGTGGGACGACGACATCAAGTACGTCGGCTGAAGCACAGCATATATATGGCTAAAGCAGTATGGAAACTACGTACACAACGAGCGAAACGACGCACTCACACACACGCACACCTCAACAAGGCCCCGAAGCGAATGTCGCAAACAATCAGTCGCGGGTGCCGCGTCCGAGCGGTCGTGTTTGTTTTTGTTGCATGCGCCACGGACAGTCCACGATCTTTTAGAATGCAAAAAAATGTTTACAAACGTTTTTCGACTGCTGTCACTTTATATTAACTTTTGACAAATGTTGACAACTTTTGTCAACTTTCTCATCTTTTGCCAACTTCTGTCACATTTTGTCAACTTTTATCGACTGTTGTCAACTCTTGCCAACGTTTCTTATCTTTTGCCAACTTCTGTCACATTTTGTCAACTTTTTTCGACTGTTGTCAACTCTTGTCAAGTTTTGTAAACTTTTGAGAACTTTTGTCAACTCTCGGTAATTTATGTCAACTCTTGTCAACTTTTGTCAACTTTTCTCATCTTTTGCCAACTTCTGTCAACTTTTATCGACTGTTGTCAACTCTTGTCAAGTTTGTAAACTTTTGAGAACTTATGTCAACTGTCGGTAACTTATGTCAACTCTTGTCAACTTTTGTCAACTTTTCTCATCTTTTGCCAACTTCTGTCACCTTTTGTCAACTTTTATCGACTGTGGTCCAGTATTGTAAACTTTTGAGAACTTTTGCCAACTCTCGGTAACTTATGTCAACTCTTGTCAACTTTTGTCAACTTTTCTTATCTTTGCCCACTTCTGTCACCTTTTGTCAACTTTTATCGACTGTTGTCAACTCTTGTCAATGTTTGTCAACCTTGGTCAACTTTTGTCAACTTTCGTCAATATTTGTCAACTTTTGTCATCTTTTGTCAACTTTTATCGACTGTTGTCACCTCTTGTCAATGTTTGTCAACCTTGGTCAACTTTTGCCAACTTACGTCAATATTTGTCAACTTTTGTCATCTTTTGTCAACTTTTACCGACTGTTGTCAACTCTTGTCAATGTTTGTCAACCTTGGTCAACTTTTGTAAACTTTCGTCAACATTTGTCAACTTTTGTCATCTTTTATCAACTTTTATCGACTGTTGTCAACTCTTGTCAATGTTTGTTAACCTTTGTCGGCTTTTGTCTACTTTTGTCATCTTTTATCAACTTTTATCGACCTGTGTCAACTTTTATCGACTGTTGTCAACTCGTGTCAATGTCAACCTAACCTTGGTCAACTTTTGTCAACTTTCGTCAACATTTGTCATCTTTGTCAACTTTTATCGACTGTTGTCAACTCTTCTGGTTGTTTGTCAATTTTAGTTAACTTTCGTCAACATTTTGTCATCTTTTGTCAACGTTTGTCAACTTTTGTATACTTTTCTCGAGTTTTGTGAACTTATAGCCACTTTCGTCATCTTTTGTCAACTTTTGCCAACTTCTCTCAGCTTTTATTGTATTTTAACCACTGTTGTCAACTTTTGTCACTTTTATGAACTTTTGTCAGCTTTCGTTAACAAGGAGTTGACAAAAGTTGACAAGAGTTTACATAAGTTGACTAAAGTTGACAAGAGTTAACGAAAGTTGACAAAAGATGGGAAAAGTTGACGAAAGTTGACAAACAGCTGACATAAGTTGAAAAACGTTGACAAAATATGAAAAAAGTTGACAATACTTAGTTGACATTAATTAACAATAGTTGACCAGAGTTGACAAAAGTTCACGAAAGCTGACAAAAGTTCATAAAAGGGACAGAACTTGGCAAAAGTTGACAATAGTGGTTAAAAGTTGACAGAAGTTAATAAAAGTTGACAAAAGTTGACGAAAGTTGACAAAAGTTGACAAATGTTGACAAAAGTTGACAAGAGTTGACATAAGTTACCGAGAGTTGATAAAAGTTCTCAAAGTTACCGAGAGTTGATAAAAGTTCTCAAAAGTTTACAAAACTTGACAAGAGTTGACAACAGTCGATAAAAGTTGACAAAAGGTGACAAAAGTTGGCAAAAGATGAGAAAAGTTGATAAAATATGACGAAAGTGGCTATAATTTCACAAAAATCGAGAAAAATAGACAAAAGTTGACAAACGTAGACAAAAGATGACAAAAGTCGACAAATGTTGACGAAAGTTAACAAAAGTTGACCAAGGTTGACAAACATTGACAAGAGTTGACAACAGTCGATGAAAGTTGAGAAAAGATGACTGAAATTGGCAAAAGATGAGAAAAGTTGACAAACATTTACAATGGTTGACAAGAGCTGACAAAAGTTGTAAACAATTTACAAAAGTTAATAAAAGTTGACAAAAGTCGAGAAAAGTTATATCAATTCATATTTATAGCAACCACGTTTTGAACTTATTATTGATGATTGATTAAATTGATTATTTGATCATTACATTACAGAACCTAAATAAATGTTTTAATGAATAATAATTTTACAATTTTACAAAAAAAATTTATTGACATCCCTAACGCTCCAATGGAGCGTAGGTACTTATTTTAACAAATAGGCCTAGTTTCCATACTGCCTTAGCCATATATATGCTGTGGCTGAAGGCAGTGGTTCGGTACAGCTGAACGCCAGAAGGACTGGTGGAAAATTGGAGAGGCGTATGTCCAGCAGTTAGGACGCATGCACGCTGACTGGCTGACCGACTGACTACACTGGATTTTTAGGTTTCCGTATCCCGTACGGAAGCCTATTACTAAGCCTACGCCGTCTGTCGGTCCGTCCGTCCGTCTGTCCGTCTGTCCGAGGGCTGTATCTCTTGAACCGTAATAGGTAGCCGGTTGAAAAAAAAAGGAAATGTTAAAAATTAAAGGGGCACCCATACAACAAACGTACAATAAAATAGATTAGTCACACTATTGAATAATAGATGGCGCCACAGGCTTTTATACATTGCAATGTTGAAAGACAAAAGATAGGCGGATAATAGCGGATAGATACGGAAACCTCCGTGGGCGGGTAAAACTCACACTTAACATATTTTTTTTAAAGGTGACACTTTTGACTGGTCTTCTATTGAAACTTTTGTTTCAATGTTTGGGACGCCGCGTCTCACTTAAAATTCGTGACTCGACCTTTTTCACTCACCTACGCGTGACACAATGACGAGAGTGACAAAAAGGTGACGCAAATGACGGGAGTGCGAAAGAGCCTCTTCCTAAGGTGTTTTCGGTTTTCCCTTGTATTTTTAGACTTTGAATATCATCAGCGTGTTGGGCCGGAGTGTGGGAGGACCATCCGCCAGGTGGGACGACGACATGAAATAAGTTGGCGGAAAGCAGTGGTTCCGTAACCGGCCGGGAGGACTGGAGGAAACTTGGAGAGGCGTATATCCAGCAGTAGACGCATACACACTGACTGACTGTGGGGCCAGTACCGGATTCAGGGAGCCATTGCCGCTAACAGCGTGCACAGGTGCCCTTTGTCAGCCTCGGTAGCTCAGTGGTGCGGTCGGTCGACTGTTGTTAAGCAACCCTGAGCGCGGTCAATACTTGGATGGGTGACCGCTCGACCGTTGGAGGCTGACCGTGGTTCGGATTCCACGTAAAACCGTAGGCCCCTTCCCTTCTTACCTTACTAGGTGGTAGGGTTTATCCCGCCCGGGTTGGTACCACCGCACTGAATGAAACGTCGTCGGTCGAAACGTCTATGTAAATAGTTCGTGTTTTCCGTCCAGTTCAGTGTAGCCGACATGAAATGAAGGGAAGCACTGACATGGCACCTAGTTTATCCGGTGATAAGGGCTGACATCACGGATGTTGTAGGTGATATGGCCAACCGTGTCAGTTTCCATAAAAAAAAAAGGCGGCACTCCAAGACGCTCTTAAAACAGAATTACTTACTTCTGTCTTGAGTCTCCGCTGGCGCACAGGCAGTCAGCCTGTCACGTGACCACCCCAGAGACTTTACAGTTGCTTTCACGAGTCATGAGCGCACTTTTCATTGGTCGGTTTGATGGGATGTGACGTCGACGGCGCCCACGCTTCACGCGATTGGTTCGTCAGTCAGCGTCAGTCGACGCTCGTCGCCTATTGGGCTCACACGCGTCGTTCGACTACTATTACAGTAGCGTGCAATGTTAGTCCATTGTCCATCTGTGCTCATGACTCGTGAAAGCAACTGTACCAGCCAAACGACATTCAGCACACCGTAATTGGCCAACCCATAATATGAAGACCCACCCGCTGCATGACTCATTGGAAGTGCCGTGGTATAGTCTCGGGTAATTCAAGAGAGGCGTGAATAGACCTGTCAGGCCGGCATGGCATTCGCAACCCCCGCGTACGACCGAATGTCCATGGGCATCGTTGAACACCTTTTGAGTTGCTAGGAGCCAAACGTCGCGCTTTCTATAAAAAACACATCTATATAGTGAACACTGTTGAGGGTAAGCCGCTTATAAAATACTTGCAATGTTTAAAAACCGGCCAAGTGCGAGTCGAACTCGCGCAGCGAGGGTTCCGTTTCGCCATGTCATGGTCAGCGCCACTCACGCCATCTATGTATTAGTTAAAATGCTTCATAATATTTTCGGTAGATGACGCGCATACACTTTCTATTAGTTTCTTGTATGGGGACCCCGTGATTTGTTTACTTTTTCTTATTTTTATTATTTGTTCTTATGTCGGCCATAATAACACATATTCTGTGAAAACAACGGGCTACCTATTACGGTTCAAGAGATTCAGCCCCCGGACAGACGGACAGACAGACGGGACGGTGTAGGCTTAGTAATAGGGTCCCGTACGACATATACGGAACCCTAAAAACATACAAATATATACGTTCATAATGCAGTTTCTATGCAGACAAATATAACAATCTTTATGGGATATTCTTTACAAATTACCTTTGGGAGCCGGGAGAAGCGCACGCTGAAGGGGAATTAATGCATTTTCCAACCTTCCATGAAATTGCAAGGGAATATAATTTTACGGCGAGAGTATACTTTAAACCAGGGTTGTTGCGAACATCAGCATCAGCATCCGCGGAACTTCAGCGTCATTTTCAACATCAGCATCGCATCAGCATCCGCATTGATCGATGCTGATTATTAATGCTGATGTTCGAGTCGTGACAAACCTTCTCGGAACAGACTCGAAGCCGAAAAAGCAGCAAATACAGTTCCAAATAGTTCCAAAGTTCCATCTAATACTAATACACCACCATACATACATATCACACACGCTAAATCCCGATAATCGGGGTAAGCAGAGTAATCGGTGTTGTGCTGCAAGTACTCTGGTCAATTACAGCACAACACCGACCACCACGTTTCGCAAAGTATTCGAACAAGATTAAATCGATCAAGCAGCAAGTAAGGCACGAAGACCCACCTGCTGCATGACTCGGTGGAAGTACCGTGCCAAGGTGAGAGGTGGCGATCCTGTCGCCCTTTAGCACGGCATCTTGTCCTTATCCCTTTGTCGCCTTTTACGACATGCATGGGGAGAGATGCAGTGGGGATATTCTTTTTAAGTACCGGCCCCACACGGCACTCCAATAGCCGAAATAGATTTAAAAACCACAGAACTATCATATATTTGGTCATTAGGAGCTTATCATTCACCAGGACTTAATATTTCTCATTAAAAGCAGGTTTTTTTTTTGTCGCACACGCAGCTGTCACGATCACCTGTCATTCATTATTCAAATCATTACTATATTATAATTTTACTTACTGACGACGGCAAGCGCCGAAATATTTGAGAAGTGTACATCCTTCCTTCCTTACCTATAATAAAATCCAACGTCTGCTTTCTGTCTGTCTGAGTGTCTGTCTGTCCGCTTATAACTCGAGAACCACTGAACCGATTTTAATAAAACAAAATTCTACGGATAGCTTAATTCTTCCCATCAACTATAGGCTACTTACTATCACGCTAAATAGCTTATGAGGTTAGCAGAGAAGTCTAATATGAGAGCGGGCGGAGCCGCGGGCACAGCTAGTCCTTCCTTATCCTTCCTTCCTTCCTTATCCTTACCTTTAATAAAATCCAACGTCTGCTTTCTGTCTGTCTGAGTGTCTGTCTGTCCGCTTATAACTCGAGAACCACTGAACCGATTTTAATAAAAATTCTACGGATAGGTTGATTCTTCCCATCAACTATAGGCTACTTACTATCACGTTAAATGGCTTATGAGGTTAGCAGTGAAGTGAAATATGAGAGCGGGCGGAGCCGCGGGCACAGCTTGTAATGTATAAAACAAAATACAACACCACATAGTGGTTGAAAAAACGCGAGAGTGTTTTTAATATTTATTATAATATATATATATGTATAAACTTTCAATCTAATACTAATAATTTAATTGCTAAGATAATTACTAAACTGGTACTTGTACGCCACGAGATCTACTTATCAGATTGATTCTTTTTTTTATTAAATGTCACAAAGTTATTAAAACGGAATCTTTTGTTTCAATACCAACCAAAACTTTGGATATAAATTCATAATATTCATATAGGTAGTTCAGTATTTTTCTCTTTTAAATAAAATAATTAAAATCAACATCAGCATCAGCGTCAGCTGATGTGAAAAAAATTTGCATCAGCAACAACCCTGCTTGAAACTGTCTCTATATCTTCACGGCTAAGGGTTGGAGGGGCGCGGAGCAGGTTGAGAGTGAGGTGAAGGCACGTGTTGCAAGTTTTAACATTTGCCTAAGCTAATTAGGATGGGCTGTAGGGTTGGCAAAACACTTCGTGACTAATTATTATGGGTTTTTAAAGGTGTCCGCGACAATGATGGTGTGAAGTTTTGAGTAGTATCTTGTAAATTTTGATGGTAACAAGTTGCTTGGATTGATAAATTTAAGTATAACAAAGAGTGGGCGAACTTATAAAGAAGAATTAAAAAAATTTAACCTAGAAGAGCGGCGGGTGCCGAGTGGTCGTTGGCTTCGCTTGTGAGAGTTCCGAGATTCGAATTCTTCGTAGAGCCCGCTCTCCATCGCGCGGGTCGCGTCCCGGGTGGTCTGCAGCTGCTTCCGTCGCCAGACATTTCGAGCTGGTGGAGTACCGGGGACACCGAGGGGCGACGGTGGTGGTACCGGCACGGTGCCTCCAACCGTGCGGGTCGCTGCAACGCTGGCGAAGGGTCCAAGCGTGGCAGAGGCTCGGTTGGTTCGTCTCAGGCAAACACTTACAAATTTTTTTCAAGAGAAAATTTTTCCGACATGTCGCTTGGACAGCTCTTTTTCTTTTTGTTATTATTATTAAGAATATTATCAGGTGTATTCTGTTAGTGAAAACGGATGAAAACTCTTGATTTTCGATTACTAGCGAACATACACATTTTAGAAATACCTAAACGATCAACAAACACAGACACAATCAATAAATTCACAGTCACTCTTTTCCCTCCCGATGTTTTGACAAGCGCTTAGATCCCGGAGTTTCGTCACTCTGTTGTTGCAGCCCTGCGGTTATGCCGAATTGTCAAAGCAAGACGCCACGGAGGCGGCGCGGCGGCGGCGGAGCGGCGGCGCGCGTAAGCTTCGTGAAGCGTATCACGGCTCTATATTATAGTGTTGGCAGGGGCCAGTTTGGAGCGGTGCGACTGGCGAGAAACCAGCCGTGCTCGCGTCCCAGCTCGTATTTTGGAAATACGTCAGATGGTATTGAACAAAATTATTTATATTATAATTATTGTATTTTTTTGACAAATTATACTACACTAGCTTTCGCTCGCTGTAGACTCGATTTAACAGCAAATCAGATAATAAAGAAAATATGATATTGGACTATCGTTTCTCTTATATGCTCTCTCTCTCTCTCTCTCTCTCTCTCTCCCCCCCCCCCCCCCTCTCTATCTCTCTCCCTTTCTCCCTGTAATAAATAACACATATATAAGCAATATTGCCAAATTGGCAAATAAAAGCCCTGTTATAGAAGCCTACCTGTAATGTTACTTCTAAAAATAACTTATATAAAAACAATAATAATATAAATCTGTACGGGATGGTCATTGAAAAAGTTACTTGGTTTTATGAGATATTTCGTATAATGCGCGGGACGGATCTCGGCGTGTCGTCGTCGCCGCAGCGGGCGACCCGCCACGCGAATACACTATACAAGTACGGTGCGGGTGCGAGGGAGAACACTGACGAACCGCTGCGGCGGCGACACGCCAAGATCCGCCCCGCGCATTATACTTTGTAGCCTCTATGTATGATACTAAAACTAAATTCACGATTTTTAGAAATCTTATGTATGTTCCTTCATAACTCTTAAACCGATAATCCGAATTCGATGAAACTTAGTACAGGCGCATTTAACTATACGTGACACGTGATAGGCTAAATAAAATTCAGTTCCGGCTACGCTAAGATGTTTATTGTTGTTTATTGTATAATTTCATCCATAGGTAGGTAACCTACGCTTGGACATGTCGAAAATTCCGCCAGTTCTAAATTCAATGCGAAGAAGAACTGACAAACAAACTTCGCAAGTCACAATGTTTTGTTAGTACCTTATATATAAGTATTATAATTCAAGTAATTTACAATAATTAACGCATACTACCGCTCACAAGAACATTAATATTTACAGCATAAGCATGAACACTCAAGAATCTGACCACTCTGCCTATTTACATTACCTATATCTGGTGTATAGTGCCATCGTCAATTTTGATACTTCATATATCAAGTCAAATAAAAACAATTAGTTTACGTTTATTACAAAGAAATGTAATAAGTCATATTAAAAATCTAATGATACAAAGTGTATCCAATTGTCAAAGTTGTTAGTGGGAAAAACAGTAGTCAGACTCTTATATAAAATTACGGTCAGTTAACGCATCCTTAACAGTATAATAACTCTTTTCAATTAACATTAGTTTAATCCGTCGTTTAAAATTATTGTCATCTAATTGTTTTATGTTAGAAGACAGTTTATTATAAAATCTAACACTATTACAGATAAAGCTTTTTGACGTTTTGGATAATCTATGTCTTATTAATTGTACATTATTCTTACAGCGTGTGTCATAGTTATGATTGTCGGAGTTAAGAGAGGAATCATGAATATATTTTCTGGCATAGCATATGTTCTGGTAAACATATGCACTTGGCAAAGTCATGATTCCTATCTCTCCGAATGCTGTCCTACAAGTATCTCTAGTTTTCATATTTAAGATGTACCGCAAGGCCCTCTTCTGTAATAAAAATATTCTATTTGAATCTGCTGCATTTCCCCAAAACATAAGGCCATATGACATGATGCTCTCAAAATAAGCATGATAAACCGTCTTTGCAGCATGAGTTCCGCATAGCTCTTTAATTTTTTTTATAGCATAACAAGCAGAACTCAACTTACCAGCTAAAGAGTTTATGTGGGCTTTCCAAGTAAAACTTTTATCAAATATTACCCCAAGAAAAGTTAGTTATTAGCAAGGTTTAATAACAAGTTTTCTGCAGTTTTTAATATGTCATCAGTGTTATTACGTCTATGAGTCCCTAGAGCAAAGTGCATAATGTTAGTTTTTTTAACATTTAGTAATAAATTGTTGCACTCGAACCATGATTTTAGAGATGTTAGTACAGTTATAAAAGATTCTCTTAGTTTACCTATGTCATTGTTTTTCAGTACAACTGAGATATCATCTGCAAACATTACCATCTCTATATCGTCTGTTATACAGCTCGAGATGTCGTTAACATAAGTTAGAAACAATAATGGTCCCAAGATAGAACCCTGCGGTACACCCATTGTGATTGATTCTATATTCGACTTTATGCCATTGACGTCACATATTTGAGCTCTATTTTCTAAATGTGGCTCTCATACAAACCAAATTGTTCTGCGCGCCGAAATAAAGGTACCTTAGCTAGCGGGTTTACTTACTTTCTTCTTTTTAAATACGAATTTCACGCGAGCAAAGCCAAGGGCAAAAGCTATTAACTAATAAAAACCCAAAATACAAAAGAAAATTATTTGTTATTATAAGCCCCCCTGAGAAAAATCGTCTCAAATTCGCCCTATAATCGCTTGGTAGTGTTACCCTCACCGTATTTGAGTATAGTTGCCACTTACCACCGTGTCAGTCGCGGGCTGTAATTATCTACTGAACGGATCGCGGCCTCGTGGTGGAATATTTTAAAGCCACAGTCAGTCAGTCACTCGCTTTGGCTTTCTCGAGCGTACGGTTTGGGAATCTATACATGTTCGAATATAGGTTTATACGAAAATAGCTTTAGGCGGCGGCTTCGCTCAGGGTAGACTCTGAAATGTAGATAAATGTAGATAAATGGTCGCCAGACACCAAAACATTCTCGGATAAATTGGGAAAACTTTTAGTAGATAAATCTGGTGACCGCCGTGCCAAAGCTTTCTTTGTTCGGCGAATCGCCATTGAGATTCAGAGGTGTAACGCGGCGTGCGTACTTGGCACTTGCACCGGTGCAGCGACTCTGTCAAATTTAAATGAAATATATTATTTATAGGTAGTTTTAATTTTTATTTTTTTTTATTTTTTAGGTTTAGTTTATAAGTTATTTTAGTTTCGTTTTATCATATGTCTTAATTTTAGTTTAATTTTATTGTATTAGGTTATTTTGATTAATTTAAATAAAGAGAGTTCGATAAATGAAGGGAAGCACTGATATGGCACCTAGTTCACCCAGTGTTATGGGCTGACATAACTGATGTTGTAGGTGATGTAGCAAACCGTGTCAGTTTCCATAAAAAAAATACTCTGTCTCTCTCTCTCTCTCTCTCTCTCTCTCTCTCTCTCTCTCTCTCTCTCTCTCTCTCTCTCTCTCTCTCTCTCTCTCTCTCTCTCTCTCTCTCTCTCTCTCTCTCTCTCTCTCTCCGTGCATACTATGCTTTCTTTAACACTGCTCAGCCCTAAGGATATTTAGCGTGATGGTATATAGCCTATAGTGAGCATCAAGAACTACTCTTTTCATTGATGCAAACCGCATCAAAATCTGTTCAGCGGTTCCGGAGTTTACCTCATACATACACACAGACACACAGAGATAATATTATATTGTGTGTTCTTTTTTTGGTGAAATAATTTGGAGCTCCCGAGTACTTGCGGGATCGATTCCAATTTCTCTGTGGTGCACAAGGTATTTCTTTGATTTGATTTGATGTGGAACTCGCTTTCCCTCGAAATAGGTCAATCCCAGACAGTATTTATTTATGTTTATAAAGCGTGTTATGTCTCACTTTCTGGAACCATAAAATTACTCACTATAAATGGATTACAGTCTAATGTTGGTTTTCTCTGTATATTTTATTCGTGTACATATTTGTCTGTATTTATATATTTGTATGTATTTATATATTTGTATCTATTTTGTATAATTTGTTGAAATTGTAAATCTACATCATCCTTATTTATTCTCTGCCACTCCACCAACACTCATTCATGATAACCCAACGTTTGGCTGGAGGAGAACGCCTACGGCGTCAAGCTGTGCCTTTTGCAAATTCAGTGTGGTGGTACCAACCCGGGCGATTTGAACCCTACCACCTAGTAAAGAAAACCCTACCACCTAGTAAGGAGGATCAAAACTAACCAATAGTTTTGATTGACAGCTCCTCACATATTTTGATTTGATTTGAATAAAAAATTAATTTAAATCACATGTTTACTATGCTATCTCTGTGTGGCCAAAAAGTGAAATAAATAATTTTGAATTTTTTTTAAATGTATAATATGGATAAAAGTAACCTTTACACTGCGAATCAGATCTACCAACATTAACAGAAATATCTCGACCGGTAATATCCGCCGCGCCGCGCCAAGGTTTCCCTTCTGGAAAACAAAAATGAAACAGTGTCGGATTTCCGCACTGGTTCGTTTCGCATTTCGCGGAATGTATTTTCCGCCGCGACTAAGAAAACCGGGAAATATTTGCGGAGCCGAAAATACATAAATACAAAAATAGGGAATTGTAAATTTGTAATGTCGTATTTACATATCGTGATACATAGGGTGCGGCAGCGATCACTAGGTACCGTACACTTCGGGAACAGATTCGCGGGGTCAATAGTAACAAAAAAAGTACTTATAGATTTATATGATTTCAGTACCGTGTGGGTTCGGTACTTAAAAAGAATAGCCCCACTGCATCTCTCCGCGTGCATGTCGTAAAAGGCGACTAAGGGATAAGGACAAGATGCCGTGCTAAAGGGCGACAGGCTCGCCACCTCTCACCTTGGCACGGTACTTCCACCGAGTCATGCAGCAGGTGGGTCTTCGTGCCTTACTTGCTGCTTGATCGATTTTTTTTTTTTTTTTTTTATGGAAACTGACACGGTTGGCTACATCACCTACAACGTCCGTGATGTCAGCCCATAACACCGGGTGAACTAGGTGCCATGTCAGTGCTTCCCCCTTTGATCGTGCCGGCTACACTGAACTGGTCGGAAAACACAAACTATTTACATAGCCGTTTAGACCGACGTTTCATTCAGTGCGGTGGTACCAACCCGGGCGGGTTAAACCCTACCACCAAGTAAGATTATGAGGGAAGGGACCTACAGTTTTACGAGGAATCCGAACCTCGGTCAGCCTCCAACGGTCAGCGGTCACCCATCCAAGTACTGACCGCACCCAGCGTTGCTTAACATTCAATAGCGATAGTTGACTGTCTGCACCACTGAGCTAACGAGGCTGACAAAGTATAAAAATATCCGCCATAGTAACGCATATTCTGTGAAAATTTCAACCGGCTACCTATTACGGTTCAGAGATACAGCCCTCGGACAGACGGGCAGACAGACGGCGGAGGCTTAGTAATAGGCTTCCGTACGTGATACGGAATTATTTGTTGTTATATCCGCCATAGTAACGCATATTATGTGAAAATTTCAACCGGCTACCTATTACGGTTCAGAGATACAGCCCTCGGACAGACAGACAGACAGACGGCGGAGGCTTAGTAATAGGCTTCCGTACGTGATACGGAATTATTTGTTGTTATATCCGCCATAGTAACGCATATTCTGTGAAAATTTCAACCGGCTACCTATTACGGTTCAGAGATACAGCCCTCGGACAGACAGACGGCGGAGGCTTAGTAATAGGCTTCCGTACGGGATACGGAAACCTAATAATGTATATCTCGGAACCTATTCAATTTGTTTTGATTTGAGAATAGGCACTTATACCTATACACATTACAGACAGATATTACTCACATACAATTAGTGGTAGGGTCACATGATGCTAGGGTTTAACCCGCCCGGGTTGAACCCGCTACAGGTTCAGTTTTCACTTGAAACTGTAGTTTCATCCCTTTATCTTACTATGTACATATTTAGTTATTAGGGATTAACCCGATCGGATTGGTACACCAGCCTTTTGTCAGCCTCGGTAGCTCAGAGTGTGTTCTGTCGATTGTTGTTAAAGTAAAAAAAAAAAAGTAAAATGTTTATTTATTAATTTCTAAAACATTACAATTATTTACAATCAATTTTCACTTATTTTTAACATAATATAGTTGTAATTTGTTTTAGTCAGGCAGATAATAATCATTCCCACCTAAACTGGCCATTAATGGCTGTACTATAGGTGGGTGTCGACATTATGTGTACTTGTACCTCTTAACAAGTAAGTACAACTTACCACACATCCCTGTTAAGCAACCCTGAGCGCGGTCAGTACTTGGATGGGTGACCGCTCGACCGTTGGAGGCTGACCGTGGAGGCCCCTTCCCTTCTTATCTTAATAGGTGGTAGGGTTTATCACGCCCGCGTTGGTACCACCGCACTGAACGAAAGGTCGGTCGAAACGGCTATGGAAATAGTTCGTGTTTTCCGTCCATTTCAGTGTAGCCGGCACGACCGAAGGGAAGCACTGACACGACACCTAGTTTACCAAGGCGCTATGGGCTGACATCAGGCATGCTGTTGGTTATGTAACCAACCGTGCCAGTTTCCAAATTTTTTTGTTTTTCAGAAAATTACGAAGATTAACCTTGTTGAAATTAATGTAACAACTGCTGCAACATTCTGTATCTGCAACTTGTCGCAACAGTCAGTGACTTCAAAAGGACAGAAGCTTTCGCTCGCGGCAACGCTCACAGTATTGTCTTTGAACGGAAGTTTAAAGTTGCTTTTAACTCCCGACGAAAAAAACGGAGGGGTGTTATAAGTTTGACGTGTGTGTGTGTGTGTGTGAGAGGGTGTGTCTGTCTGTGCCATCGTAGCTCCCAAAGGGATGGACCGATTTGGATGCGGTTTTTTTTATTAGGAAGCTTGTTTAATCGGGATGGTTCTTAGCTATGTTCGTAATCAAGTAATCAAGTAATTAAGTAATAAAAAAATTAATTATCTTAAAAAGTGGACCGATTTTCATGCGTTTTTTTTTTTAAAGCTTGAAATAAAAGTTAAATTACAAATTAAAAAAACCCCCGTCCCTTAAAAAGCCAAAAATAATTTCCGTTTACTTACTTAAAGGAGTCGGGGGACCGCTCAGTAAATAAAATATAAAAACTCAGAGCTGCGCGGAAATTTACTTAGCGGTCTCCCGCGACTCCTTTAAGTAAGTAAACGGAAATTATTTTTGACTTTTTAAGGGTCGGGGGTTTATTAAATTTGTAATGTTTGAATTTAACTGCCTACTTCCTAAATATTACGCCTGGAATATAAATAAGTCGTAGTTTATTGCTATGAAAAATTTAAAGTTTAAACACTATTATTAATTCTTTATTCTTTATTCATCATTCGTATATTATGTATGAATTCACATTAATCGCAGAGCAGAGTACAGCTGCCTTACTGCCTATACATACAAATAAATATATTTATTTATTCTTTCGTTTTCATTCATTTTACAACAAGAGGCACTAAAGAATATAAACATGTAATAGGTACAGACGACTGCTCTCATTTCTCACTTCAGGAACCCTGTCAAAATAAAATATTTGATTATTTGTATAATTTTGTAGGGGTAATGAGTGAATGTTAATTTAACAAGGTTCCTAAAGTGTGAGAAATGAGAGCAGTCGTGTGTACATGCCCGTTAAACATCTTGGCTGTAATGGTTATTTAATAAGTAATTAAATAAAGAAATACAGCCTATAGTAATACTACAGAAATTATTATTATTATTCGTATGGTAGTACACTACGCCAGCAGGTCTATTCTTGTAAATTCTGACAGCGGACTCAGCGCTGTTGTGGCGCTGAGAGCTACTTTTGGAAGTGGCTCTCAGCGCCACAACAGCGCTGATTCCGCTGTCAGAATTTACAAGAATAGATAGACCCGCTGAATTGATCAAATTTGAAAAAAAAAGTCATAGAACAAAAGTTATACAATTTCAGATGTAGAATCACCCCCTTTCACTACAACATAATAATGTAACACAGTGTGGGTACATATACCCCATCAAAATGGCAAGTCACAGGAAACTTCCCTTGCCCCTGGTACATAAAATAGTTCGTGTTTTCCGCCCAGTTCAGTGTAGCCGACATGAAATGAAGGAAAGCACTGACATGGCACCTAGTTCACCCGGTGTTATTGGCCGACATCACGGATGTTGTAGGTGATGTAGCCAACCGTGTCAGTTTCCAGAAAAAAAAAAACAAAAAAGATGGTAGGGTCAAATTGTAACCGACTGTGTCGGTACCACCGTACTGGATGTAAGATGATCGCATAGCAGCCTCGCCAGTGTTCTCCTCTAGTTCAGTATAGCCAGCAATCCAAAGGGAAGTCTCCGGAATGGCACCTACACCTTCTCGGAGTTGATATTGCATGAGCATGTGCTTTGGCCCCTCCGATTCAGTCACTCATACCGGATTAAATAAAAAAAAAATTACATCTGTGGGCACGTCAGTACCTTCCCAAGTCGATTTAACTTACATCAGATATTGCAGACTGATAATTTCGACTGTCGGAGAAGGACTACGGTTTAGATAAGAACTTTTCGAATTAAGTTGTCGAAAAGGTTGAACGTGGCCGTACATCCGATTTCACTACTTTTCACGGCCAAACATTTTTTCTTACATTATAGTCAGCCTCGGTAGCTCAGTGGTGCGGTCGGTCGACTGTTAAGGCCCTGTCAACCCCATTCGCCCGTACTCCTCTTTCAAGGCGCCCCTTTCGCTGGCCGGAGTAGAATGCAACACAATCAAAGCGAAAATTCGGTTTTAATTTTTTTATTCCAAAACTACGGATCCAAACAAAAAGTAAAAAGCTACGCATTTAGATATATATTCAACAAATAAAATATATTTTTTCCAAAGCCTTGATTTGGTCAAGTTGCCTTAAATACGTTTTTATAAGTAAATTCAGAGGCATGTTCATGATTTTTTTCTATCGAGCGAAGTTAATCAAATCGTGTTTTCAAAAAGCTAACGATCTGAGCTGATAGAAGAAGTATTACATAAATTAAAACTGAATCTGTCAGGTAAGTAATATTGGTGGTAAACTTCTTGAAATTAGAGTCAGACGCAGCCTCACGTCACCTTAAGTTGTCGAAAAGGTTGAACGTGGCCGTACAACCGATTTCACTACTTTTCACGGCCAAAGAGTTTTCTTACATTATAGTCAGCCTCGATAGCTCAGTGGTGCGGTCGGTCGACTGTTAAGCAACCCTGAGCGCGGTCAGTACTTGGATGGGTGACCGCTCGACCGTTGGAGGCTGACCGTGGTGTAGATTCCACGTAAAACTATATCTATTATCCCTTCCTTTCTTACCTTACTAGGTGGTTAGGTTTATCACGCCCGGGTTGGTACCACCGCACTGAATGAAACGTCGTCGGTCGAAACAGCTATGTAAATAGTTATAGATCGTGTTTTCCATCCATTTCAGTGTCGCCGACATGAAATGAAGGAAAGCACTGACATGGCACCTAGTTCACCCGGTGTTATGGTCTGACATCACGGATGTTGTAGGTGATGTAGTCAACCGTGTCAGTTTCCATAAAAAAAGTTGTGGTAGGGTGAAGAAAAACTGCGGAAAATATATAGACCAGTTACCTTTTTTTTGAAGGTGTGTCAGGATAGTGGCACGTGGAGATCCATTGTCTCTGCCCACCCCACCGGAAAACAGTCGTGTATGTATGTATGTATTGATTTCAGAAAAAGTTACTCCGGCATTTTTCACAAACTTAAAAAAAAATTACAATGGCTAAATGAAACAATGGCTTATTGAAAAACAACATCCACCCTTTTACTTTCCACACTTCAAAATATTTGCTTAAAACTAAAATAATAAATTCAATTATTAGCAAAATTATTCAATAGTAAACAGCCTTTTTATTAAAATTGTTTACTCTCTAACCAATGAACATAAACACCAGCGTAAAATATAATATTATCTCACTGTGCTTATAATGCAAACAAAATTATTGTATAAATATTTAGGCAAAATGCCGCTTACCTTGGTGTATACTTATAATAACATAGCCTTGAGGAAAACGTTCTGAATAATTTCTCCCACCAGGTGGAAAAGTTTTGCTGCATTGTTTTCGCTCATTGACGCAAGAAAAGCAGGGAAAACATATACGAACTAGCACGTAACCTCTGGGTTTGTTTCAA
Source organism: Nematopogon swammerdamellus (assembly GCA_946902875.1). Taxonomy (NCBI): domain Eukaryota; kingdom Metazoa; phylum Arthropoda; class Insecta; order Lepidoptera; family Adelidae; genus Nematopogon; species Nematopogon swammerdamellus. The sequence continues at coordinate 3,092,410 of OX336358.1, forward strand.
GTATTATGTATTTGAAAATTGTGTATTTTAGAAAATAGAAGCTGTGCCCGCGGCTCCGCCCGCTCTCATATTTCACTTCACTGCTAACCTCATAAGCCATGTAGCGCGATAGTAAGTAGCCTATAGTTGATGGGAAGAATCAAGCTATCCGTAGATTTTTTTTTTATTAAAATCGGTTCAGTGGTTCTCGAGTTATAAGCGGACAGACAGACACTCAGACAGAAAGCAGACGTTGGATTTTATTATAGGTAAGGAAGGAAGGAAGGATAAGGCGGAAATAAGACTCAAACCGTGCTACCGATGCACTGATGATTGAAACAAGAACCGTATGCTGATGTAAATAGGTGCGAGATTCATTCTAGTCGTGCGGTTGCTGATACGTCGCGCCGAAGATGACCGTTTGCGCGAAAATCACACTATATGTTAAATTTCATGTGTTGGAAAGATGGAAAAACATATTTTTTTCGCTACGATGAAAAATATTATCTATATGTGAGGGTATATTGAAACAATTTATGCTTCTAGAGAATTTAACTAGAAAGTACAATTTTCGTACTTTTCGTTATTTTTTGGAGATTTATTCTATATAGATTATTATATCTTTCTATAATGAAAAATATAAATATCTGTGACGCCATCTATTATTCGGAAGCGTGAATATGTAATAATAGATTCTTAGCACGTTTCTAATATGGGACCCCTTAATTTTTAATTGTTTTATTATTTGAAGGGCACAGGGGAAGAACGAGCTCAGTCAATTTTTTGCTAAAATGAATTATTGATGCAGTTTTGTAGGCAATTTCGGGTACTATCCTATGGTCGAGCGCAACTGGCGATAAAGTGGCCCAGTCCGCCACAATCGGCGTGGGAAAAAAACATATACAGAGGAATAAGGAGCTTTGTCCACATTTTATAACGCGCGATTGGCAATATTGTTTTTTCCCAAAAAGTTAAGGAGTTAAGGTACAAAAAAATGTGTTTCTACTAAACCATAAAGAATAATATTTTTATGTTTATATGTTAGTACTAAGCATGTACTCGCTTTATATATATTTAATTAGAAAAACGCAAATCGAAAATCATTGGAAAAAAAAATACATCCCGGCCAGGATTCGAACCTGGGTCTCTGGCTTGAGCTGCCAACGCGATAACCAAATACGCAACCGGGTCGTGACGTATTACTTCCAAATTTTCAATCTTATTGCACCTTCATGAATGATGTCGCATAATGTTTGCGAACAGTCAACTTGCACGGTTCCTTATTGAACCTTATGCTGTCGTCACCAAAGTCGTATTTGGAATCAGACACTAGAAGTTGACTGTTCGCAAACATTATGCGACATCATTCATGAAGGTGCAATAAGATTGAAAATTTGGAAGTAATACGTCACGACCCGGTTGCGTATTTGGTTATCGCGTTGGCAGCTCAAGCCAGAGACCCAGGTTCGAATCCTGGCCGGGATGTATTTTTTCCAATGATTTTCGATTTGCATTTTTCTAATTAAATATACATAAAGAATAATTTCAAATCTATAATCAAATTTAAAACTAGATTAGACATGGCAGTACGTGACCAAATATTAAGTGTGTAATTCAAACGCTTGATTTTTTATTACCATTTCAATCCTTTAAAACGCTCTCCTGTAAACTTTACTTTTTGTGACTGAGCTCGTTCTTCCCCTGTGCCCTTCATTTGTTAACACTTCCGCCATAATAACACATATTGTGTGAACATTTGAACCGGCTACCTATTACGGTTCAAACTATACAGCCCTAGAACGGACGGACAGACAGACAGACGGCGTAGGCATAGAGGGGATAGAGGGCAAGAAGGGATAGAGGGAGATAATTAAAATCTACAGAACCGGTAAACTCTGGAACACTCTCCCTGCCCAAGTACAGCCTCGGGTCCTTCAATAGGGGCGTGAATGGGCACCTGTCAGGCCGCCATGGCATTCGCAACGATCGAATGTCCATGGGCGTCGTTAGACACCTTATGGGTGGCTCGGCGCAATATGCCGCGCTGTCAATAAAAAAAAATTCAACCAAATACAATATATTATCCAACTCTGTCGTCACTGTACCCGACACTCGGCGAATTTCTATGTCGACTTGTTGGCGATTGTTGAGAATGTTCCCAAAGCTAAACTTGGAATGAGCCATGTGGTTTACCGCTTACGTAAACAGGCTTTAGGCTTGCAGCCGAGCGGAGTTCTAATTTGTAGAACAATAGATGTACGGTTAAAGTTAGACTTTACTAATCAGATTTAAACACATTTAACCACTGTGAACCGAGGCAATGCAGCTTTACTCTCATATTACCTATGTACTTTTGATATTATGCTTTTATAATTTTCCCTTTATATGCATCGTGAGTGTAATAAAGTTTTTGCGTTCGCGGCCTGAATACATTTTGCTTTGTTTGCGAATGTCACAGATATGAGATGAAACAGAAAGAAAGTAAGGATGAAAGAAGTACCACTGCCACACAACCAACTGAAAAGTTGGATACACAAACGTACGTATCAGCTACACATAGACAGATGGGCAGCGGGCAGCGACTGCAGACAGGCGAGGGAGGCGATGGCGAAGCCGGACCTCGGTCTCACCAAGACGCTGCTCCGTGTCCATAGATCAAAACTACGTATAGTGATAGGTATGCTTACTGGTCACTGTACACTTAACAGAGACCTCTATGTAATTGGAGTAACGGACAGTCCACTGTGCAGAGCATGCCTGCAGGCGGACGAGACACCCACCCACGTGCTGCTGGAGTGCGTGGAGGTGGCAGACATAAGGGCGAAGGAGCTGGGAGGCCCTAATACACTTCGAGAGGCGTGCCAAGATCCAAAGACAGTGTGCCGCCTCCTGGAAGAACTCGGCTGGTTGGAGTAAGGCCGTAGGACGCTCAAAAGGCCCGAAATGGAGCGGGATTAAGCGCGGAGAACGAGTCCAAATAAGAACAAAGGAAGAAAGAAAGAAAATCTCATGAAAAACATGTAATGTAAGAAATATGCCTCTTATAGCCTAGGTAGCTCCGTGGTGCGGTCGATCGACGGTTGTTAAGCAACCCTGAGCGCGGTCAGTACTTGGATGGGTGACCGCTCGACCGTTGGAGGCTGACCTCGGTTCGGATTCCACGTTAAACTGTAGGTCCCTTCCCTTCTTACCTTACTAGGTGGTAGGGTTTATCCCGCCCGGGTTAATACCATCGCACTGAATGAAACGTCGGTCAAAACGGCTATGCAAATAGTTCGTGTTTTCCGCCCAGTTCAATGTCATGACATGAAATGAAAGGAAGCACTGACATGGTACCTAGTTCACATGGCGTTATGGCTGACATCACGGATGTTGTAGGTGATGTAGCCAACCGTGTCAGTTTCCATAAAAAATAAATAAAAAAAAAACAGGGTGGTCGGAGTAAGGTATGGAATATTGAAAGGGTGTAATGTTTCCTACATTGGTGGCCGTGAACAGGAAAACGGAGTGTAGGAAGACTACCCGCCAGTTGGGTTGGGACGACGACATCAAGTACGTCGGCGGAAAGCAGTGGTTCCGTGCCGCTAAAGGCCGGGAAGACTGAAGGAAAATGGGATAGCCTATGTCCAGCAAAAAAATCTTAAATTTGTTTGAGCAATCATTCAAGGTAAAAATCAAATCAGTGCTTCCCTTCGGTCGTGCCGGCTATACTGAACTGAACTGAAAACACGAACTATTTACATAGCCGTTTCAATCGACCTTTACATTCAGTGTGGTGGTAACAACTCGGGCGGGTTAAGCCCTACCACTTAGTAAGGTAAGAAGGGAAGGGTCCTACAGTTTTACGTGAAATCCGAACCACGGTCAGCCTCCAACGGTCGAGCGGTCACCCATATATCCACTGACCGCGCCCAGGATTGCTTATGATCCGACCGACAGTCGACCGACCGCACCACTGAGCTACCGAGGCTGACATGCTTATCAATCATCGATCATCAATATCAATACTAATAATAAATCTATAAGGGATGGTCATTGAGTAAGTACTTTATTTTATGAGATACTGCGTTTGTAGACTCTATGTATGATACTAAAAATAAAATAACGATTTTTAGAATTTTTTTTTGTACATATGTAATGTACCTATGTATGTTCCTCCATAACTCTTAAACTGATCATCCGAATTCGATGGAACTTAGTACTAGTACAATTTAGTTCCGGTTACGCTAAGATGTTGCTCTCATACAAACCGAATTGTTCCGCGCGCCGAAATAAAAGTACTTACGGTAGCGGGCTTACTTACTTTCTTCTTTTTAAATACGAATTTCACGCGAGCGAAGCCGCGGGTAAAAGCTAGTTTGTATATAAATCCTATAGCTACAATCACCTTCAATCTGTGTATAGTTTATTGAACTCGTGAATTTTCCCCCAGCCCCTCACGCCGCCGCCGCCGCGCCGCCTACCGGTGGACGTGTCGGAGGGTTGGACGAAAAATCTTGACCTGAGTGAGTTGAGCAAATTGTCACCCAACCCACCGCGGAGGGGTGCGGACCCCCGCATCCAGACCTCAAACAGTGCCATATTCACCGGTCATAGAGTTGTGTACGGCTGTAGTGTAGCCAACTGTCTATAGTACCAGTATAGGGGGTGGTCATATGCACTTCCACGCATATACATAGCTGGTGAAAACAAAAGCTGTCGGCTAGTACAAAACGCTGAGGCCCTGGGCACAGGCTGTTGTTGGAGTCCAGTGGCAGTGATGGCTTCACCCCCGGCTCTCGGCTTCGGTCGGGGGTTCCTTCGGGTGGACGGGTGGTGGCTCGGATCGGCTGGGTAAAGGCTTCAGTCTGTGTTTCCCATGGGATTATTTCGGAAGAACGGTACAGCTATGGGGCCTCGATCTGGCATACATGATCACTGTACTCGCAATAGTGCAGGGATAGACGTCTGGATTTTGTAGCCGCAAGGCTGGTATTTCTGGACGTCTATAAACAAAACGTAAAATTATAAATGATAGTAAGAAGGTGTCTATAGTACCAAACAATTCGATATAACTATGAATCAGGGGTCAGGCTTAAAATCAGTGTCTTCCCGGTTATGGGAAGGCGTAAGGAGCTGTGCCTAATACCGTAGACGGAAAAAATATTTTTTATGATCGAAGCCTAATACCCATTCACCAAACATATGTAAGTTAGTCTTTAAGTTTTATTTTATTTTTATTTTATTTTATAATCTTATTTAATTTTTTACTTTTATACTTATAATTTATAATTTTTCTTGTCTTATGTTTTCTGAATAAAATATTTTGAATTTGAATTTGATAAGCCATACAAACAATAATTTGGGTTGGTAAACCACCGCACTGAATGAAACGTCGGTCGAAACGGCTATGTAAATAGTTCGTGTTTTTCCTCCAGTTCAGTGTAGCCGACATGAAATGAAGGGAAGCACTGACATGGCGCCTAGTTCACCCGGTGTTATGGGCTAACATCACGGATGTTGTAGGTGATTTAGCCAACAGTGTCAGTAGTCATAAAAAAAATGTATCCATGTTACAGGATCCTGACGAAACTAAACTAAACATGCAGCCACACTTACAAACACACTTGGCCGGTTTTTTTTTCTAATCGTTCACTGGTAGTTGTTGTTCAGTACAGCCGGCACGAAAGGCAAGCAATGACATGGCACCTAGTTCAAAAAGGTGTGATGTATGGGCTGACATCACACGGGTGATAAAACTCACCTGCAGTGCATTTTTATGCTGAATCTACTGATCAACCTCGCTTGATTTACCTCTGCCTGGGGACCAGATATGGCCTAGCATCGGATTAGGGATCAGACACGGCCTAGCATCGGCCTAGGGACCTGGCACGGCCTATCATCGGCCTATGGACCAGACACGGCCTAGCATCGGATTAGAGACCAGACGCGGCCTAGCATCGGCCTAGGAACCAGACACGGCCTAGCATTGGCCTAGGGACCAGACATGGCCTAGGATCGAATTAGGGACCAGACACGGCCTAGCATCGGCCTAGGGACTAGGCACGGCCTAGCATCGGCCTAGGGACTAGACATGGCCTAGCATTGGCCTAGGGACCAGACATGGCCTAGGATCGGATTAGGGACCAGACACGGCCTAGCATCGGCCTAGGGACTAGGCACGGCCTAGCATCGGCCTAGGGACTAGAAATGGCCTAGCATTGGCCTAGGGACCAGACATGGCCTAGGATCGGATTAGGGACCAGACACGGCCTAGCATTGGCCTAGGGACTCTAAAAACAATATCGAGTAGCCAAGTCTAGGTGTTTTCTGATTCTACGTCGTCGGGGCGAGGTCAACCGTACTCGGTTAGGGAGAGCGTTGTCGAGAGAGGGCGGGGGGAGTTGGTGGAGAAGTGGGCTACTGGAAAGGTGTCAATTTGATGGAGTACATTTATCCCGGGTTAGGTTTATTTGGAGCCTAGATTTCTTGACGTGCTTTCTTTGATTATGAAACGAGCAACATTGCAACGTGCGGGGTGCTCACCAGGCTATGTTGAACGTAGCTAAAAAATAATTAATTAATAAATACCACACGCTGTATCCCGTCAATCGGGGTAAGCAGATTAATCGGTTTTGTGCTGCAAGTGCTCTTGTAAATTACAGCATAACACCGACCACCACGTTTAGCAAAGTATTCGGACAAGATAACTATCAGGCAGCAAGTAAGGCACGAAAGTCCATCTGCTGCATGACTCGGTGGAAAGACCGTGCCATGGTGAGAGGTGGGTAGCCTGTCGCCATTATGCGCGGCATCTTGTCCTTATACCTTACTAGCTGAGCCCGCGGCTCCGCTCGCGGGAAATTCGTATTTCAAAGAAGACAGTAAGTAACTGAGGGCGAGGCCGAAGGCCGAGCTGCGTTCAGGAAGACTATAAACCTTCTCGAAGAAAGTAAGTAACTAAGGGCGAGGCCGAAGGCCGAGCTGCGTTCAGGAAGACTATAAACCTTCTCGAAGAAAGTAAGTAACTAAGGGTGAGGCCGAAGGCCGAGCTGCGTTCAGGAAGACGATAAACCTTATCTAAGAAAGTAAGTAATTAAGGGCGAGGCCGAAGGCCGAGCTACATTCAGGAAGACCATAAATATTCTCGAAGAAATTACGCAACTGAGGGCGAGACCGAAGGCCGAGCTGTGTTCAGGAAGACGATAAACATTCTCGAAGACAGTAAGTAACTATGGGCGAAGCCGAAGGCCGAGCTGCGTTCAGGAAGAGGATAAACCTTCTCGAAGAAAGTAAGTAACTGAGGGCGAGGCCCAAGGCCAAGCTGCGTTCAGGAAGAACATAAACCTTCTCGAAGAAAGTAAGTAACTGAGGGCGAGGCCGAAGGCCGAGCTGTGTTCAGGAAGACGATAAACCATCTCTAAGAAAGAAAGTAATTAAGGGCGAGGCCGAAGGCCGATCTGCGTTCAGGAAGAGGATAAACTTTTTCGATGAAAGTAAGTAACAAAGAGCGAGGCTGAAGGCCGAGCTGCGTTTAGGAAGACTATAAACCTTCTCGAAGAAAGTAAGTAACTGAGGGCGATGCCGAAGGCCGAGCTCCGTTTAGGAAGAGGATAAACCATGGGTCAGGCCGAAGGCCGAGCTGCGTTAAGGAAGAGGATTAACCTTCTTTATGAAAGTTAGTAACTGTGGGCGAGGACGAAGGCCGAGCTGTATTCTGGAAGACGATAAACCTTCTCGATTTCTCGATGAAAGTAATGGCGTTTAGATAAACGACGATAAAACTTCTTAAATAAAGTAAGTAACTAACGGCGAGGCTTCAGGCTAAGCTGCATTCTGGAATACAATAAACCTCCACGAAGAAAGTACGTAACTAAGGGCGAGGCCACCGTCACACCCATCCCTCCTCCCCCCCCCCCCCCCCCCCCCCATTTATTTGTTTTTAGTAGCTATAATTATGATTTTCCTTTAAAAAACCGATATTCCCATACAATCTTTAACACTCCGTTTCCGTTTCTCCCTCTCCCTCTCCCTCTCCCTCTCCCTCTCCCTCTCCCTCTCCCTCTCCCTCTCCCTCTCCCTCTCCCTCTCCCTCTCCCTCTCCCTCTCCCTCTCCCTCTCCCTCTCCCTCTCCCTCTCCCTCTCCCTCTCCCTCTCCCTCTCCCTCTCCCTCTCCCTCTCCCTCTCTCTCTCCCTCTCCCTCTCCCTCTCCCTCTCCCTCTCCCTCTCCCTCCCCCTCCCCCTCCCCCTCCCCCTCCCCCTCTCCCTCTCCCTCTCCCTCTCCCTCTCCATCTCCCACTCCCTCTCCCTCTCCCTCTCCCTCTCCCTCTCCCTCTCCCTCTCCCTCTCCCTCTCCCTCTCCCTCTCCCTCTCCCTCTCCCTCTCCCTCTCCCTCTCCCTCTCCCTCTCCCTCTCCCTCTCCCTCTCCCTCTCCCTCTCCCTCTCCCTCCATCTCTCTGCCTCTCCCTCCCTTCCGTTGAGTCTGGCCATCATCGATACTTGGAGTAAATATGGCAACCCCAAAGATGGTAAACACACAGACATACAGACATACATACAGACAGACAGAAAGCAGAGGTTGGATTTTATTAAAGGTAAGGAAGAAAGGAAAGGATAAGGATAAGGGGATTCCATCGCTCTACCTCCACCTCCCCTCCCGCCCCTCCCTCACCCCCCTCCCTATATGCCTCTACTTACCCCCCCCCCCCCCCCCCCTCTCCCCTCCCCCTTCAGGATATTGTAATGTCATCGGTTCTTACTCGGGTGAATGATTCCGTGTCCGTTACATACAAATATTGCCAAGTGCTCTCATATTTCACTTCACTGCTACCCTCATAAGCCATTTAGCGTGATAGTAAGTAGCCTATAGTTGATGGGAAGAATCAAGCTATCCGTAGAACTTTGTTTTATTAAAATCGGTTCAGTGGTTCTCGAGTTATAAGCGGACAGACAGACACTCAGACACTCAGACATTCAGACAGAAAGCAGACGTTGGATTTTATTATAGGTAAGGAAGGATAAGGATAAGGAAGGAAGGATAAGGATAGTCGCCTTTTACGACATGCACGGGGAGAGATGCAGTGGGGCTAATATTTTTAAGTAACGGTCCCACACGGTACTAGACGGTAATTATTAATTATATATAACAAAATAAAGACAAATCGAAATTCAAAATTATATGTTTACTGCTTTTGCAGTGGAAACAATGGGACCCTGGTGTGCCGAGGCAAAATTTAAGTGAGAAAATTGGGAGAACTTTTATGAGAAATTTCCGAAGATAGCCACACCGCCGCCGGTTCCCATCTCTCACAAAAAGTTGTTTCTGCAATATAGGCCTCACCTCTTGAAGGACCCGAGACTGTACTTGTGGGAAAATATATAGGCAGGGAGAGCGTTCCAGTCTGTACCGGTTATGTATAGGAAAGATCTGCAGAATCGATTGGCACGCGTCCGCTATAAGTTCATGTGTAGGTAGGGATGCAATCCCTGCCCATTGCGCGTGGTGAGGCGGTGGAAAGGGGACGACGGGATCGCATTAAGCAGCTCCTCCGATCACTCCCCGTGGAAAAAGCGATAGAACACATATTGGTGGTGTTTCGCTTTTTCTGTCTCTGCTGCGCCGGCATATTGTTGTTTATTGTTGTTGAAAATACAATCGCTTCTCTCCATTTTCGTGCCAAGTCTAAATAAATGTACAACGCCAAAGTTGGCTCTCTATAGGATTCAAGTCACGAAGGCACGAATCATTTACTTTGCCTTTCAGCGTGGAAAAGCGCGGCTTGCGAGAAGCTAAGTCGGCATTTGTGGGTCGCGAAATTCGACTGACGAACTTCAGTAGTCACGTTGAATATTTTTTTTTCTGACTTTTTGTGTGTAATGGATTTAGTATGTAAGTGTATGTACATAATGTAAGAAATTAAATAAAAAGATACATTAGGCATTAGGAAAAAATCAAAGAAAACTAACCCTACTAGGTTATAGTTTAAAATTGTAGCCGACTAAGTGTTTTTTTCGAACCAAGAACATTGAGATGCCATTTTTCAGCTATAAAGACGAGAGGTATCGTGGGACACGCGGTTGGAACGAAGTACCTTTCGCTATATTATGTACTAAATAACAGATACAATGAAATAAATTAACAACGTTTGAGAAGAATTTATTTTCATGAAATATAAAAAAGTAATACTAATAACTAAAGAATTAAAACCTACCTAACAAACATTAAAATAACTATCAAAAAGGGCGTTTTCAAATTAACTTAGAACACTTGCGGCATTACACCGCTGGTTGGCAAGGCTTACCATTTGAATGAAGTATAGGCCCTTGATTGCGGGACGCCAGTTGCGTCCACCAGCAGAGGCCCAAGCCTCTTCAAGAAGCTTTTGGCATCAGTGGCTCCACGGACAACCGCAAACGCAACAAAATTAAATGAAAAATAAAAAAAAAATTATGACGTCTATGCTGCAGTAATCAATCAATCAATACTAATAATAAATCTGTTAGGGATGGTCATGGAGTAAGTTACTTTGTTTTAGGAAATATTGAGTTTGTAGCCTCTATGTATGATACTAAAGCTAAATTGACGATTTTTAGAAATCTTTTCTGTATGTATGTATGTATGTATGTATGTATGTTCCTCCATAACTCTTAAAGCCATAATCCGAATTTGATGAAACTTAGTACAAACCCATTTTACTATACGGGACACAGGATAGGCTTACTAAAATTCACTTCCGGCTACGCTAAGATGTGGCTCCCATACAAATCGAATTGTTCCAAGCGCCGAAATAATGGGCGGCGCGGCGCGGCGGGGGTTAGTAGCGCGTCTCGCGGAGACTGGCAGCCCGGCGGCGGCGAAGGCGCGGGACGCGGCGCGGGGTGCGGTCTATTCGGTGGTCTGGCGGAGCGCGGTGTGTGTGTGTATGCATTGTCTCGGCAGAGTTTCTTATATTTTAATTCGATTCATAATATTATGTAGGTTAACTTCGTTAGGTATCTATTTCATTAATTTTAGGTGCAAACCTATGTAAAAGTGTTATTGCGAGTCGATGTTAGCGGATATTTATTTAACTGAAGTTCCTATTTGATTTAAGTTAATTGATCGTATGTTTATTATATTGTACGTAGTGTAGTATGCGCGGTATATTAGCGAAGAGATTCTTATTTTTACCCGATTACGGCGAAGCGAAAAGGAGAATTATGTTTTTGACCGGTATGTATGTATGTATGTATGTTCAACTGTTCCCTCATAATAACTTCGACACTACTTATCATAATTTGACAAATGAGGTATCGTTGGATGCGTCTTGACCGTACGCTGGTCGTCAAGACGCATCCAACGTCTATAGGCTATAGGATATGGCGCCCTATAGAGGACATAAGTAATGAAAAAAAATTGCCCGCGGCTTCGCTCGCGTGAAATTCGTATTTCAAAGGAAAAAAGTAAGTAACTAAGGGCAAGCTGGGTTCAGGTAAACGATAAACCGTCTCAAAGAAAGTGAGTAACTTTTTGAGGCCGAAGGCGAAGTTGCGTTCAGGAAGACGATAAAGCTTCTCGAAGACAGTAAGTAACTATGGGCGAGGCCGAAGGCCGAGCTGCGTTCAGGAAGAGGATAAACCATCTTTAAGAAAGTAAGTAACAAAGGGCGAGGCCGAAGGCCGAGCTGCGTTCAGGAAGAGGATAACCTTTTCGAAGAAAGTAAGTAATTATGGGCGAGGCCGAAGGCCGAGCTGCGTTCAGGAAGAGGATAACCTTTTCGAAGAAAGTAAGTAACAGAGGGCGAGGCCGAAGGCCGAGCTGCGTTCAGGAAGACGATAAACCTTTTCGAAGACAGTAAGTAACTATGGGCGAGGCCGAAGGCCGAGCTGCATTCAGCGTGCGGGTAAACTTTTCGAAGAAAGTAAGTAACAGAGGGCGAGGCCGAAGGCCGAGCTGCGTTCAGGAAAACGATAAACCTTCTCGAAGACAGTAAGTAACTATGGGCGAGGCCGAAGGCCGAGCTGCGTTCAGGAAGAGGATGACCTGTTCGAAGAAAGTAAGTAACAGAGGGCGAGGCCGAAGGCCGAGCTTCGTTCAGGAAGACGATAAACCTTTTCGAAGACAGTAAGTAACTATAGGCGAGGCCGAAGGCCGAGCTGCGTTCAGGAAGACGATAAATTCTCGAAGACAGTAAGTAACTATGGGCAAGGCCGACGGCCGAGATGTGTTCAGGAAGAGGATAAACCTTTTCGAAGAAAGTAAGTAACAAAGAAGTTACTTTCTTCGAGAAGATTTATGGTCTTCCTGAACGCAGCTCGGCCTTCGGACTCGCCCTCGGTTACTTACATTCTTCGAAAAGGTTATCCTCTTCCTGAACGCAACTCGGCCTTCGGCCTCGCCCTTTGTTACTTACTTCTTAAAGATGGTTTATCCTCTTCCTGAACGCAGCTCGGCCTTCGGCCTCGCCCATAGTTACTTACTATCTTCGAAAAGGTTTATCGTCTTCCTGAACGCAGCTCGGCCTTCGGCCTCGCCCTCTGTTACTTACTTTCTTAGAAAATGTTATCCTCTTCCTGAACGCAGCTCGGCCTTCGGCCTCGCCCATAGTTACTTACTGTCTTCGAGAAGGTTCAGTTTTCCTGAACGCAGCTCGGCCTTCGGCCTCGCCCTCTGTTACTTACTTTCTTCGAAAAGTTTACCCTCATCCTGAACGAAGCTCGGCCTTCGGCCTCGCCCATAGTTACTTACTTTCTTCGAAAAGGTTATCCTCTTCCTGAACGCAGCTCGGCCTTCGGCCTCGCCCTTTGTTACTTACTTTCTTATAGATGGTTTGTCCTCTTCCTGAACGCAGCTCGGCCTTCGGCCTCGCCCATAGTTACTTACTGTCTTCGAGAAGGTTTATCGTCTTCCTGAACGCAACTCCGCCTTCGGCCTCAAAAAGTTACTCACTTTCTTCGAGATGGTTTATCGTTTACCTGAACCCAGCTCGCCCTTAGTTACTTACTTTCTTCCTTTGAAATACAAATTTCACGCGAGCGAAGCCGCGGGCAAAAGCTAGTATAATATAATAGTATACACATAAACACGCATACTACAGAAAAAGTGTCGTGACGGTCGAAGTCTTACACTTTTTTCGGCCTAGCTCTTATTCGCCAAGTGTCTGGAGTTGTATCGTGAGATAAGGAACTTCGTTTCCAATAAATAAATAAATACAAGACAGGGGGTATAAAAGTTGATCGTCTAATTAATTATTATTGACAAGCCTTTTGAAGACACCAGGTCATAAGAACTAGCAACGCACTCACCGGAAGAACATTGCATGCTTATATCATCATCATCAATACTAATAATAAATCTGTAAGGGATGGTCATGGAGTAAGGTACTTTGTTTTATGGGATACTGCGTTTGAAGACTCTGTGTAAGATACTAAAACTAAATTAACGATTTTTAGAAATATTTTCTGTATATTTGTATGTATGTACGAGTATGTTCCTCCATAACTCTTAAACCGATCATCCGAATTTGATGAAACTTAGTACAAGCACTAACTATACGCGACACAGAATAGGCTAAATAAAATTCAGTTCCGGTTACGCTAAGATGTGGCTCACATACAAACGGAATTGTTCCGCGCGCGCAAATAAAGGTACGGTAGCGGGCTTACATACTTTCTTCTTTTTAAATACGAATTTCACGCGAGCGAAGCCGCAGGCAAAAGCTAGTTTTTAATGAAGCTCGCAGCTAGCTAAAGTAGATCATCCAACTTCACCCAGATATCAGCCTCATTGATGAACTAAATGCCATGTCAGTGCTTCCCTTTGGCGGTGCCGGAATTAATGTAATTTCGGTTTTAGCGGCGAAAGTGTCGGTCGTTTTTGTCTTCTCAGAAAAGATTCATTCCCCCAAGGGGGATTCGTGGAGAGGCGAATGGGGGGCGACTTCTCCCCCCGTCTCGGTTGATGCGGGTCTCGGAGACGGCGACATTGAGTTTTGGATATTTCATTTAAGTCACGATCCGTCTGCTTTTCTTATCTCAGTCTCACACTAGATTTTGTAAGCGGCTCCCGCTCGGGGTTAATGCCGATTTAGATTTTTTTTTTATGGAATCTTACACGGTTGGCTACTACATCCGCTAAAACATACGTATTACGTCCGTGATGTCAGCCTATTGACACCTTAGTGAGCTAGGTGCCAAGACAGTGCTTCCCTTCGATCGTGCCGGCTACACTGAACTGAACGGAAAACACGAACTATTTAAATAGCCTTAGTTTTAACCGACTTTTCATTCAGCGCGGTGGTATCAACCCGGGCGGGTTAGACCCTAACGCCAAATAAGGTAAGAAGTCATCAAGTAGATGTCGTTTCAACTGGCGGTTGGTCATTCCACCCACACCCACACTCCGTTTACCACTTGAGCTTAGCCACCCGGCGCGGCGGCGGCGTCCAATATCAACTACTTTGGTGCGTCGGCGGATTGCCTCGTTACGCACCATATAACAAAAAGGTAACTCAGAAATGCAAGAATTGCAAGGTTTTCGTTCATTGCTCAGCAGCTTCTGTATCGTCCAGTTATATAGAGGCAACAGTTCTCAGGTACCTATGTCAGTTTCCATTTATTTAACCATTTAATTATCAATTTCCGTAGTGTATGAAGGCAATTTTTTGCTCAATGCATCGTAAAAATTATTCATATTTTTTTTTACATAAACTAAGACTTGTCCGAGTGAGCACAGACACCTATATGGATGTATTATAAAAAACAAAAAATTAATAAAATAAAAATAAAGTTAAAAGTGCAGGTAAACCGTTCAGCCGCTTTTAAATTTTCCCATTACAAACGTTGCGCTTTATAATAACTCACATACGGGGAAGTCACGCGGGACACATGCGGGAGTCTGCAGCAAATACGTGAATAGCGAGATTTAACGCTCTTTCAGCAACCTCAACGAAGAATGACGTGGTTAGTCAGTGTGTTCAAAGGTATCTAATGCGAGTTTTACTCACGCAAGGAGGGTTCCGTAGATCCGCTATACCATACCTGTCAAAAAAACCATATCCGTCTAACTTTTGTTTGTCTGCAATGCAAACTACCTGTGGCGTTATATATTATTTAGTAGCGTGAATATGTAATTTTTTTTTTATGGAAACTTGACACAGTTGGCCACCTCACCTACAACATCCGTGATGTCAGCCCATGAAACCAAGGCAGAGACAGAACAGAACGACAACACGGGCACTTATCGGTGGTCGCTTCCCGTATTTTATTTTAACGCTCTACGCTTCCCGTAGAGCGTTTTCGGGAGCATTTTCAAATTTAGAACATGTACCGGTCGCGCGGGCACTTTGTTCAATTCTCCATTTGTTTAATGTTTAGACTCTTGCAAATTACCCCTAATTTTGACCACATAGTGAATTATTTATATGACATGTGGTATACCGTTGGAAACGGCGTAAACTAGCGAACTTTTAAAAGAAAATGAAGGTATCAAATTCAGTTAGGAATTAAGAAATTCAGATTCCGTCATATTTTTACTCGTCCTCGGGACTTTGGGAGGTCATAAGACCTTTTCATGGTATTAACTTAATCAATAATATTTTTTCTAGAACAAGGATACATCGTAAAATGAAATAAATTGTATTTCGTGCTGATAAATCATAAACAAAAGTTACAAGGGCTTAAAGATGGGATTTTGGTAGTTTTCAAAAATAAAGAAAAAAAATCGTATCTCGATACCACGTGACATCTGACAAAAGATATTATGGCTCAATACGTTGCAAATGACGCCACTTACCTAAAAAAAATTGTCGGTCGATGTGCCGAAAACCCTGTATATTTGTATTTCTTGTAACGAGCCAAGATACGTCACATGACACAACAAAAATAAAAAAAGCCACAGTTGCACTCCGGGAGTGTTGGCAGAAGTGAAAACTTTTTGTATTTCCGAAAATAATTCTTAGGTGGTTATAAAAAAAACTAAACACCCTAAAAATTTAAACACCGTAACATTGCTTAAAAAAGAAAACAAAAGAAAAAAAAAAACAAAAAAAAAAAATTAAATAAAAAAAAATGTTAAATTTAGTAGAACGGACAGACATGCATTTGTTACGGAACCCTACATTCATTTTGCAGAACTTAGTAGAATGGACAGACATAAACGTGTTACGGAACCTTACTTTTATTATAAAATAACCGTCGGAGGACCTTGGTTGAAAATTGTAAAATTTAGTAGAACGGACAGACATGCATTTGTTACGGAACCCTACATTCATTTTGAAATAAATGTTAAATTTAGTAGAACGGACAAACATGCATTTGTTACGGAACCCTACATTCATTTTGCAGAACTTAGTAGAATGGACAGACATAAACGTGATACGGAACCCTACTTTTATTATAAAATAACCGTCGGAAGACCTTGATTGAAAATTGTAAAATTTAGTAGAACGGACAGACATGCATTTGTTACGGAACCCTACATTCATTTTGAAATAAATGTTAAATTTAGCAGAACGGACAGACATGCATTCGTTACGGAACCCTACATTCATTTTGCAGAACTTAGTAGAATGGACAGACATAAACGTGTTACGGAACCCTGTTTTTATTATAAAATAACCGTCGGAGGACCTTGCTTGAAAAATGTAAAAATTAGTAGAACGGACAGACATGCATTTGTTACGGAACCCTACATTCATTTTGAAATAAATGTTAAATTTAGTAGAACGGACAGACATGCATTTGTTACGGAACCCTACATTCATTTAGCAGAACTTTGAGATGTCATGTATTGAGCGTTGTCATAGCAACGATAACGGCGATGACGCTGACGCGCTGACGGTGACGCGATGACGCGATGACGCGAGTTTAAAATTTTTTACCCACCTAAAAAAGTGCCACGCGCCGCTAAAGAAGTTTTCACTTCAAAAAATGACTGCCAAAATTGACCCCCAAAATCTTACCATAGCACACGTTCACAATAAAATTCTAATCCTGATTACGCCACTGCCTGCTTAAACCAAACTCAAATATTTTGTAAACAAACTTTATCGATAAATCCTTAATGGCCGCCTACTGGAACCGGGAGAAGCCAATATAAGTTTACAAAGGTAGGCAAGACTCGACTAGCCCTATCTACGACTTACGAGTACCTAAACAATTTTTGGCAATGAAACTAGAACAAACAGTAAACAGTTTGTTCAAGCATGAACTGAAAGCCTTGATGTGAAGCCAAGGGGAGAATTTAAAAACATAGAATAGTTGTCGCATTTTGCTTATAATTTACTTCATCCTTAACATTTCTTTTAAGGGTCCTGTATCCATACGGAAACCAATTACTAAGCCTATGTCGTCTGTCGGTCTGTCTGTCGATCTGTCTGTCCGCCCGAGTGCTGTATCTGTTGAACCTTAATAGGTAGCTGGTTGAAATTTTCACAGAATATGAATTATTATGTCTAATATACTAACAAATAATAAATACAGCAAAACTTAAAAAAATTAAGGGGATCCCCATGCAAGAAACGCGCTAAGGATCGATTAGTTACACTACTAAATAATAGATGGCGCGGCGCCACAGACACGTTTTTGCATTTATATCGGGACGCAACTGAAACGGATATTCGTCTCATCGTCCAGGATCCTCATTAGCCTTGCGGTAGAATGTATAGAATTTTGGTCCGTCTGATCGTGGGTTCTAAACCCACTTGTGCAAATGTTTTTTTTTTCTTTCTTTTAAGTATTGTTAGGGTATTAAAAAGTATTGGGTTGTGGGAGTAGCTGTAAAAGGTGGAGAGATGTTGATGTCTTGTATCCACCGGGGCGGCGGCTGCGCAGCTGGATGTTGTGTGGGCTACTGCCCAACGCTCTCAGTGTATATATACAGAGCGTATTTGCACATATAAGAATGCGTTGAGCGAATGTATGAATTTTGACATTTTACGGTTCTGCGCCATCTGTTAGCGCGTTCGTGAGTCAACTTGTTGTTTCTGAAGAGTACCGTCGTAAGTGGTTCTCGAGTTTTCGTTCGGCTGGGGCCAGGTGACGCCACAGGGTATTCAAAAACAGCTTATGGTAATTTTTTGTTTTGTTTTTGTTCTATGGTAAAACCGGTAAGCGCCATACCGGGGACTTCCCTGGATTGCTGGCTATAGCTATGGCCTAGTGGTTTGGGCATCGGCTTCTCATGACAGAGGTCCGAGGTTCGAATCCGGTCGGCGTGTACCAATGAGTTTTTTCTGACGAAAAAAATTACGTGCATACCTACACCTGCTGCTTCACCGTTCGGAACCGGTGTAAAACTGTAGGTCCCTTCCCTTGCCCCTCACTAGGTGGTAGGCTCAAATTGTAGCCGACTGGGTTGGTACCATCGCACTGGATGTAAGATGGCCTCATAGCAGCCTCGGCTGTGTTTTCGGCGGCTCGGCCGTTGGAGGCTGACCGCGGTTCGGATTCCACTACACCACACTAGGTGGTAGGGTTTATTTTCATTTAATTTGATATTAAAGCCTATACTCCTTCTATCTTTTTTGCTTTATTTCAGAGACAACTAAAGAGCCTTCCCCCTTGTTTATGGCCTAGTTCTAGACCGAGAGCCATATTCTAGATTCTTAACATCATTCCTAGTGCCCATTAAGACTGCTATTAATGCACATAAATTAAATATTCAAATTGTAGCGTACGAGTACTGGTTTACAATATCAGTTTCAGGTTTCGCTGTCCGCAAAGAACACCGGATAAAGAATTTATAGATAGATAGAAATACTTTATTGCTCCAAAACATTTTACAGTAACCAACGATAAGTAATTTACATGAGGGGCAAAGGCGGACCTTATCCCTTACAGGGATTACTCTCAGTCAATCTTTGGATGTTTGAGAGTCGTATGTTGTGAGATATAAGTAGGTAGTAGCAAAAGAAGTGAGTGTGGGAATGGAAAATAACTATGATAAACTATAATATACACTCACACTGATACACTGATCCTTCCTTATCCTTCCTTCCTTACCTATAATAAAATCCAACGTCTGCTTTCTGTCTGAGTGTCTGTCAGTCCGCTTATAACTCGAGAACCACTGAACCGATTTGATTAAAACAAAATTCTACGGATAGCTTGATTCTTCCCATCAACTATAGGCTACTTACTATCAAGCTAAATAGCTTATGAGGTTAGCAGTGAAGTGAAATATGAGAGCGGGCGGAGCCACGGGCACAGCTTGTATAATATACAAGGACTTAATCAATACTATCAATCAATCAATACTAATAATAAATCTGTAAGGGATGGTGATGGAGTAAGTTACTTTGTTTTAGGAAATATTGAGTTTGTAGCCTCTATGTATGATACTAAAGCTAAATTGACGATTTTTAGAAATCTTTTCTGTATGTATGTATGTATGTATGTATGTATGTATGTATGTTCCTCCATAACTCTTAAAGCCATAATCCGAATTTGATGAAACTTAGTACAAACCCATTTTACTATACGGGACACAGGATAGGCTTACTAAAATTCACTTCCGGCTACGCTAAGATGTGGCTCCCATACAAATCGAATTGTTCCAAGCGCCGAAATAATGGGCGGCGCGGCGCGGCGGGGGTTAGTAGCGCGTCTCGCGGAGACTGGCAGCCCGGCGGCGGCGAAGGCGCGGGACGCGGCGCGGGGTGAGGTCTATTCGGTGGTCTGGCGGAGCGCGGTGTGTGTGTGTGTATTTTAATTCGATTCATAATATTATGTAGGTTAACTTCGTTAGGTATCTATTTGATTAATTTTAGGTGCAAACCTATGTAAAAGTGTTATTGCGAGTCGATGTTAGCGGATATTTATTTAACTGAAGTTCCTATTTGATTTAAGTTAATTGATCGTATGTTTATTATATTGTACGTAGTGTAGTATGCGCGGTATATTAGCGAAGAGATTCTTATTTTTACCCGATTACGGCGAAGCGAAAAGGAGAGTTATGTTTTTGACCGGTATGTATGTATGTATGTATGTTCAACTGTTCCCTCATAATAACTTCGACACTACTTATCATAATTTGACAAATGAGGTATCGTTGGATGCGTCTTGACCGTACGCTGGTCGTCAAGACGCATCCAACGTCTATAGGCTATAGGATATGGCGCCCTCTAGAGGACATAAGTAATGATAAAAAATTGCCCGCGGCTTCGCTCGCGTGAAATTCGTATTTCAAAGGAAAAAAGTAAGTAACTAAGGGCAAGCTGGGTTCAGGTAAACGATAAACCGTCTCGAAGAAAGTGAGCAACTTTTTGAGGCCGAAGGCGAAGTTGCGTTCAGGAAGACGATAAACCTTCTCGAAGACAGTAAGTAACTATGGGCGAGGCCGAAGGCCGAGCTGCGTTCAGGAAGAGGATAAACCATCTTTAAGAAAGTAAGTAACAAAGGGCGAGGCCGAAGGCCGAGCTGCGTTCAGGAAGAGGATAACCTTTTCGAAGAAAGTAAGTAATTATGGGCGAGGCCGAAGGCCGAGCTGCGTTCAGGATGAGGGTAAACTTTTCGAAGAAAGTAAGTAACAGAGGGCGAGGCTGATGGCGGAGCTGCGTTCAGGAAAACGATAAACCTTCTCGAAGACAGTAAGTAACTATGGGCGAGGCCGAAGGCCGAGCTGCGTTCAGGAAGAGGATAACCTTTTCGAAGAAAGTAAGTAACAGAGGGCGAGGCCGAAGGCCGAGCTGCGTTCAGGAAGACGATAAACCTTTTCGAAGATAGTAAGTAACTATGGGCGAGGCCGAAGGCCGAGCTGCATTCAGCATGCGGGTAAACTTTTCGAAGAAAGTAAGTAACAGAGGGCGAGGCCGAAGGCCGAGCTGCGTTCAGGAAAACGATAAACCTTCTCGAAGACAGTAAGTAACTATGGGCGAGGCCGAAGGCCGAGCTGCGTTCAGGAAGAGGATGACCTGTTCGAAGAAAGTAAGTAACAGAGGGCGAGGCCGAAGGCCGAGCCTTGTTCAGGAAGACGATAAACCTTTTCGAAGACAGTAAGTAACTATAGGCGAGGCCGAAGGCCGAGCTGCGTTCAGGAAGACGATAAATTATCGAAGACAGTAAGTAACTATGGGCACCGAAGGCCGAGATGTGTTCAGGAAGAGGATAAACCTTTTCGAAGAAAGTAAGTAACAAAGAAGTTACTTTCTTCGAGAAGATTTATGGTCTTCCTGAACGCAGCTCGGCCTTCGGACTCGCCCTCGGTTACTTACATTCTTCGAAAAGGTTATCCTCTTCCTGAACGCAACTCGGCCTTCGGCCTCGCCCTTTGTTACTTACTTCTTAAAGATGGTTTATCCTCTTCCTGATCGCAGCTCGGCCTTGGGCCTCGCCCATAGTTACTTACTATCTTCGAAAAGGTTTATCGTCTTCCTGAACGCAGCTCGGCCTTCGGCCTCGCCCTCTGTTACTTACTTTCTTAGAAAATGTTATCCTCTTCCTGAACGCAGCTCGGCCTTCGGCCTCGCCCATAGTTAGTTACTGTCTTCGAGAAGGTTCAGTTTTCCTGAACGAAGCTCGGCCTTCGGCCTCGCCCTCTGTTACTTACTTTCTTCGAAAAGTTTACCCTCATCCTGAACGAAGCTCGGCCTTCGGCCTCGCCCATAGTTACTTACTTTCTTCGAAAAGGTTATCCTCTTCCTGAACGCAGTTCGGCCTTCGGCCGCGCCCATTGTTACTTACTTTCTTATAGATGGTTTGTCCTCTTCCTGAACGCAGCTCGGCCTTCGGCCTCGCCCATAGTTACTTACTGTCTTTGAGAAGGTTTATCGTCTTCCTGAACGCAACTCCGCCTTCGGCCTCAAAAAGTTACTCACTTTCTTCGAGATGGTTTATCGTTTACCTGAACCCAGCTCGCCCTTAGTTACTTACTTTCTTCCTTTGAAATACAAATTTCACGCGAGCGAAGCCGCGGGCAAAAGCTAGTGTTGAATAAATTTTACCACAAGGTAACTAAATACCTTGATGACGAACTTACTGATTAATTTAATGTAAATTTTATTGTATATTTGACAATTTTTATTTGACGATATTATTTGTGTGACCGATCGTCATTGACGAACTGTTGGCGAGTAATGTAAATGACCAACATGTACTTGGCCGTTACATTGTACTGGCTACACTGTACTGGACGGAAAACACGAACTATTTACATATATCTGTTTCGACCGACGTTTCGTTCAGTGCGGTTCAATCCATAAGATATCTAAGCACTAAATGCATTCATTTTTATTTTCAACGCACTTATATCTTGCATTATAATTAAATACCTATTTATTTTTCTTGAAATTGCAATTGAAATGTTCTCCCTTTATACGATTAATTACTTCATTTTTAACAAAAATACATTTTATTTTAATAAAACTAAACTAATATAATTTAAAACTAAAACTATAATTAATAAATTAATTAATTACTTATATTGCTTGATCTGTCATAGTCTTTGATATTGTACAAGTTATACTACCTACGAGTACTTAATTGTTTCCAAGGGTAAAGGTATTAATTCTATAATAAATAAATAAATAACAAAAATAATGCACGCCCTCCCCGACTAGATCGTTTGGCTCAATTCCAGGACTTTCGTCCTTGAGAAGATTTGCTCTGGTTATGGGAAGATAATGTTTTGTTTGTTTATCTTCTATAGCCGCATAGCCGCACATATTATAAACGTTATACAGAGCAGTCGGTACATTGACTTCCGGAGCAGATTCGTGGAATCAATACACGCGGAGAAGTGTACCACCATTTTTCTGAATTCATCATTATGGGTGTGACTGTCTGTGGCATCATAGCTCCCAAACGGATGGACCGATTTGGACGCGGTTTTTTGATTTATTAGAAAGCTGGTTTAATCGGGATGGTTCTTAGCTAAGTTTATAATCAAGTAATTAAGTAATCAAAAAATTAATTATCTTAAAAAGTGGACCGATTTGCATGCGGTTTTTAAACAAAAATAAAAGCTTGAAATAAAAATAAAATTACAATTAAAAAAAAAAAACCCCGACCCTTAAAAAGGACCGTTTAGTAAATTCCCGCGCAGGTCCGACTTTTTATATTTTATTTACTTAGCGGTCCCCCGACTCCTTTAAGTAAGTAAACGGAAATTCTATTTAAGGGTCGGGGTCTTTTTTTTGTAATTTAACTTTTTTTGAACAAGTTTCAACTGAGTTATGTTCTTTATTTCGGATATTTCGCATCTCAATGGACTGTGCGCGAACAGGCCAAATGAAGTGAAGTGTCGCTGTAAATGCACAAACTCGCCAAAAAGCGCTTCACTCTCGCTTTAATGGCATCACAAATCAAGCGGCGCTGTCGGCTGTCGCCCAGAGAAACGACAATTCCAATTTCGATTGTTTTTCGGAGCGCAGCGCGCGTTCCATTTTTGAATCGAGCGGCCATTATTATTTTCGCCTGAAAATAAAATTGTGGGTGTGATATTGGCTTGTAGGTATTTTTAAACATTGAAAATGTTTTTTCGATCGCGACACGGTTACTCCAGAGCGATCGTCGTTTTTTCGGCTGACTTGCCCAGTCCACTGCCATTTGAGCATAGCCACCCGCTGTCCGATATCGACTGCTTTGACGACACATAAAAATTTTAACAGATTAAATTATTTTATTTAAAATAAATGAAATAAATGCTGGCCAAACATTTCAACGCTTCATCGATGAGGTCACACAGGGTCTTCCCTTCTGCTTTCCGTACGTCGACGACATATTGATTTTTTCAAAAGACGTTTCAGACCACTCACAACACCTTCGCATCCTCTTTAAACGCCTCTTAGATTATGGCATGGTAGTCAACACCAACAAATGCGTTTTCGGTGCAAACGAGGTAATTTTCCTAGGATACAGAATTTCCGCAAACGGCACTAGCCCACCCATAGACCGGATCGAAGCTATCAAAAACTTTCAACGTTCGAGATCAGCACAAGATTTGCGAAGGTTCATGGGAATGATAAACTACTATAATCGTTTCCTTCCTCATGCAGCCAAAACTCAAGCGCCTCTTATAGACATGCGGACTCTTTCCAAGACAAGGACGGATTCCAAGCTGAAAGGATCAAAACCTGTCCAAGAATGCAAGAACAGTCTATCTCATGCAACACTCGTAGCACATCCAGCCTCCGATGCTCCTCTCGGGCTCTTCACCGACGCGTCTTCAACACACATCGGCGCCTGTCTCCAGCAGAAAGTCGACCTCTCTTGGCAGCCACTAGCTTTCTTTAGCAAGAAGTTGACACCACGCCAATCTTCATGGCCTGCTTATTACAGGGAGTTGCTAGCAGTTTATGAAGCAGTTCAACATTTTCGGCACATCCTCGAAGCTCAGCACGCGACGATTTACACAGATCATAAACCACTTATTTGTGCATTTTCTCAACGTCGAGAAAAGCTTCCACCGGTACAGCTCAACCAGATGTCCTTCATCTCACAATTCACCACTGACATTGAGTTTATCAAAGGAAAAGAAAATGTCGTTTGCTGACACAATGTCACGCGTCGACTCTATTAATCTACAGGACGATTTGTTCCTCTCACTAAATCACAAGATGTCGACGAAGACCTTCAACATTTACTAAGCGGTAATACCACATCTCTCAAACTAGAGAAATTTCTATTACCGGGATCAAATGTTCATCTTTGGTGCGATACGTCTACTGGGAAACCACGCCCATACCTAACACCTCCTTATCGTCGTTCATACTTCGACCGACTGCACAACCTAAGTCATCCAGGAGCAAAGGTCACTACACGTCTTGTTTCAGACCGTTTCGTCTGGCCAGCCATGAACAAGGACTGTCATTCTTGGACTCGAGCATGTATTTCTTGTCAACGCAGTAAGATTACAAGACACACAATTTCACCTCTTGGAAATTTTGCCAACCCATCTGGTCGTTTTCAACACATTC